>JAHWFP010199686.1:0-13622 GCA_023313725.1 Lithobius niger
TGTGGGGTCTAAGTGCTCAGGTAATAAATAAGTTAGAAATGGAATGACGTTGAAAAAGGTGTCACCAAGGTCATTTCTAATATCATCGTTAGATGCGCCATGGACTTGAGTCACATTCAACATTTCTTTAATCTCCTGCTATTTATTTGGAGGGAACCAGACTTTTGCCCCAACATGCAAGGTAGTGGTCGACCGAAACCAAGTTTTTCACTTTCGGCCGAAACCGAAACCACTACCGAACCCGGAGATTTGGTTTTGGCCGAAACCGAAATCGCTACCGAAACTGACAATTCAGTTTCGGCCGAAACCGAAACCACTACCGAAACCATTAAATCGGTTTCGGCCGAAACCGAAACCACTAACGAAACCGGAACCAAAACCTAACATTAAAATAATATCACTTTTAATAATTAGACAAAAAGTAAGGATTAAATCATGAGTGTATGGTTTTTCACAGAGGTAGACTAGACTGGGAGATCGGATTACCTCTTTTCTGCCGCTAGGCTGAGTAAATCCACGCATGCCCTTCACCCCCACACCTAAAAAAATGTCAATCGTACCTAAATAATTCATGACTTTCGTTTACATTTTATTTCTGCTTGCTAGCTTTTTTTTTTTTTTTTAAACGATTAACTCGTGTCAGTAAGGGAGATCCAGAGCACCAGAGGAGAGTTTCATTCAATGAGTAGCCTATAAGCCTGGATTGAAAACGTAAATAACGGCAATTAAAGCGTAAATTCCCTGCAGTGCAACGATGCCATTATAAATATGATTAAATATGGATTGCCAAAAATGTATTTATTATTGATGGGATGGCAGAATAAAGCAAAATCTGGATATCGGTGCCCCTGGGCCTAGTTAGACTACGCGGAAATTAGCTACTGCCAGGAGGGGAATTGGTTTCGGTTTTTACCGAAACTGCAGCATAGGATTCAACCGAAACCATAACCGAAACTAGTTATTCGGTTTCGGCCGAAACTGACCTATAATTTCTTGGCCGAAACCGAAACCAAAAATTTGACAGTTTCGGTGCCGAAACCGAAACCGAAATTCGGTCGACCTCTAATGCAAGGGAGAGAATTGCCACCAAGAAGGCATCAAGGTTACCACTTTTGGTTTTCTGATCACTGTGCTTTTAAGAGAAAAATTACTTTGTATGCTTGGCCTACCTCGGTACGTAATTGTTTAGTACATGTTCGCCAGTGTAAATCATAGGCCTAATTACACAATACAACAACATAATAAGTATGCTACTGCTGCACTTCCTAGGGAAAAATCAGGATGTTAGCTCTATTTCCTATTCTAGTTATTTTTCTATCATTATATTCACTATATAGTATATTCCATCATTGTTGTTTTATTTTTTTGTTGACATTGCCATGGAACCTCCGGGTGGGGCACTTAAACCACTTAAACCAATTGTTGTTATAAGTACGTTACGTAACTGTTTTAATAGTATCGTAATAGGATTACCGGATGAGGGGAGTCATAATCCATAACCAAAAGTTCTTCGATGCGCCTTTTCTCGTCATCTGTTAATTGGCTTACGGAAGAATCCAACTGCAAAAAGTTTACAGTTAAATTTTACTTAAGTTAATTTTAGGCGAAGGGTAGTTCAAAGTTAAATTTTTGACGAAGAGATTATTATTATTAATCACTTCCCCACATGTAACTTTCAGGGCCAAGAAATTATTTAAGGGAATGCAGACAGTAATACACCCCTTCAACCTTCCATGAACTCTGCCACAATTTTAACACTGAATTTGTTGCATTTAACAAATATTGGCTTACAAATATATTATCAAGCGTAATTCTTGGCAGCTGTTCTATGGACTTTTGGGGAATGCAGACGGATCCCAAGGAAACCATCGCAGGAGCATGACAGGTCCTTCATGGAGGTAGTGTGAGGTTAAGGGGGGGGGGGGGGGGGCGCACTTCTCAAAGTTGCAGCTTCCAGGATTACATCCGAGTGAGCACAACTGTAAATGGCCCATAATGCTGAAACTGTTCTCAATTTGCGTGCGGTGATCTTCGTTCCCTGATGCGTCTTCACGGATTTTTTCATAAGATAAGGCAATCGCAGCTTTAATCCAGGAAGCGATTGTGGCTGGAGTGACTTGTCCAGTAGCAGTTCGGTATGCAAGAAAAGGTCAGTCCTTCCTTCTGTCCAAGAGGGGTCTTTTGTGGCCTCCAAGCAGAAACGCAGTGCATGCACAGTCCTTACAGCTCTTCTCCCGTAACCTGGCTAAGGATGGGGATAAAGGCTTTTAGAGGGTCTTGGAGTCTTCACTCTAGAAGATCCTTTTGGCGGCAGTCGGATCAAGGAATAATCGGGTGCAAACTTTAAGTATCCTTCATTTCTGTAGAGGGCTTGACGCTCGGAGCACCTCTTTCCTGCAGCTAGGGCAACGTAGAAAACCATCTTCCTTGTTAGCAAACATAGCAAAGCAATTGCAAGAGATTCATATGGAACCTGTACAAGACTGAAGTAACAATGGACGGTCCCAACCAGGGAAATTTACTCGTGACTGGTCATTCCATTCCAAAGGCTGTAATTAGAGACAACTCAAGATCCTAGTCTTCTACTACACAAAGTCTTCCCAGTAGCCTTCCGGACAGAGTTGATTGCTGAATAGTATACTTTAATCGCTGCCATGTTGACACCGTTGCAGAAGAGATGATTGAAGAAATCCACCAGATGCCTTAAATCGGTGCCAAGGGATTTTAATTTTTCCCTTTACCACACCGACAACTCCACCGAAGCCAGTTTCCTTGATAGATCCCGCGGGTTCTACCCCATAAGACTATCGACTTTTCATCCTGGATGCATCAGGACTCATGGTTCTTCAGACGACTCCCCAGACCACGGCGGACCTTCAGTTCAAGATAGGCTTCGGAATGAACATGAAGCAGTCCCGCCTATAGTCAATGAAAGCCTACATCTTCCTAGAGCTCTTTTTTCGACCTGGAGGATGTCACAATTCGCCTATCTCGGTTGAGGATTCTATCTTTCAAGGAAGTTCATCGATCAACTCGACCACCAGAATTTCTCGAGGAGATCCCTTTGCAAGGTTATCAGTCTCCTGCGGCAGACCACCTCCCCTACGGCAGATGGAGAGTATGCCCCCTGTATTGGAACAGGAAGGCTTACTGGAAACCAGGATCGAACCCGTATGAAGACAGGATTTGGATGCCCTGTCGTGATGCGACCCCACGAACACCGATTCAAGAGCATCCATTAGAGATGAGGAACTATCAGAGATTCTCATCACAAATGTGACACTAGATGGAGTGCCCACATGAATGCCGCAACTGCTACTGGAATGAGGACTCGAGAGGAACGTAATCAATTTCCACATCAACATCCCAGAGCTGCAAGCAGTCTACCTTGCCATGCGTTACTTCCAAGACACCCTGACAGGGAAGACAATTCAAGTACATAGCGATGATTCTACTGCTGTCCCGCTATTTGAACAAGGGTGAAGAAACCCACAAAGTAAAACTCCCACCAGCAAGTGGACCAGGTCATCCTGCTCGCCATTCTCTTGAAGATAAAGATCACTTCTCTTCATATTCTCGGGAACCGGAATGTTCTGGCGGACCAGCTATTTCGTCAAGGCAAAGTCCCAGCAACAAAGTGGATATTGAAGATTTCGGTGTGCAAGAGGATCTTCCCCCTTTGAGGAAATTCCGAAGGTCAATCTCTTCGCCACAAGCGCCAACCATCGGCTCGCCAACTACAGGAGTCCCTTCCCGGATCCTCAAGCATGTGCGACAGATGCTCTGACAGAGTCGTGGACTTGCAGGTTACCTACATCTTCCCTCCGTATGTCCTTCTATCACTGATCCTGGAGAAAATTGCAAACACGAAAGGGACATTCATCCTTGCGGCCTGGATTGGATAGCCCATCCATGTCTCATCCCTCTCCTAGAACTTCAGTGGCTAACCTAAGAAGATTACCCCAGGAGGAGGATTCTGCTCACGCAGAAGAAAGGAAGGATCGTCCACCAAGAACTACCAGTCCTAAAACTTTATGCCTGGCTATTATCTTCCAGCTTCTCCAGGCAGACAGCCTGTCAGAGCAAGACCCCAACCACATCATCTGCTGTCTCTGAATTCGACGCGCTAGATCTACGAAGGCAAGTACCTTCAGTGGTGACATTGGTGCTGTGGAAACAAGACTGATTTTCTCACTCCAACTCTAGCTCAGCTAACAGACTTCCTGAACCACTAATGTTCTGTGATGAACATGTACGCTCTCAACGAAGCTTTTCGTTCGGCCATAAATTTTAGTCTGAAGGTGACAGGGCACACCTCTGATGTCGAAGACTTCAGGATTACCAGCCTCATTTAAGCCTTCGGTGTGGAAAGACCAGTCATTAGGAAGCTATTTCCGCAGTGGGACAAGCTTCGTTAGGACTCAGGAACAAAAGACTAGTCTTCCTGCTTGCCTTGGAATCTGGGAAACGCTTCAAGCCGTAACATGACTAAGGCTTATCTGCACTTCGGCCCAAACTACAGCTCCATGACACTTCTTCCTCGAGCCTCTTTCAGAGCGAAGACCCAGAAATCTACACAAACATCAGAGTCCTTCAAGATTCCAGCACTGGGTTCCCTTACTAAACTGCAGTCCCTGGTCAGCGAGCTGCACTTCTACCTTGATGTTACCAAGGATCCGAAATGTAGAAACGGCCAAACGGACTTATTCCTCGCCTACAGATCTGGTACAGGACAAGCTACACTAGCCATGATTGTTTCCTGGATCCGCTTTGTCAATGGATTCGCCTATGATAACACGGATGAATCCATCTCCTCTGATCACAACTGCCCACGAGATTGGAGCCTTCTCTGCCTCTTGAGCTGCCTAAAATCAAGTCCCTTTGGAAGAAATTCTTCACGCTGCCTCATGGAAGTGTCAACTGACGGTACCCTAGGGTTGCAAGCTGGCCCCCCCAGGAGTTGTACACTCCACAGAACGAGGGAGGGGAGTGAGTTGACAAGGTGATGGCTTTAGAAAGTTTGGACCACTCACTGTGCATCGGAAGATGCAAGGTACCGGCAAGGAATCCAGAAACGAACCCTGGAGGCAACAGGCAGCTACCCACCATCCAGTTTGTCCAAGTCTCTACCATGCAAAATTTTAATTGGGGATGGTATCTGGGGAAAAAAGTTATTTTCCATTCCTCAACCAGGAAGTTTTTATCCCTAGAATACCTACCCAATTACCCACCATGTCTCCCCTCACTGTTGCCTCTAACAGTGCGCCTGAACTATATAGATCAACAGCAGTGTGGCACTTGAAGTGTCTGGATCAGGCTATACTATGGGTATGTTGGTGTGATAGATACTGGATTTTTATCACTACAGTAATTTTAGCTTAACCCTTTGAGTGCTAAACCCGAGAAAATCTCGGGCCAAACACAAGCACAGGTTGAAGTATTAAAAACAGAGTCCTTACTACGCGCGAGATGGCCAACAATGCAGGAATGACAACAATACTAGGTTCCCTTAACAAGTCCTTCAGGTTGCTAGTTCGAGCCCCGTCCAGGTTACCCCTACTTTTTTGGAGATATAAAAAAAACGCAGTTCTCAAAGGGTTAAGAAAGAATTTTTCAAAACACAAGTTAACCCTTTGAGTGCTAATCCCGAGAAAATCTCGGGCCAAACACAAGCACAGGTTGAAGTATTCAAAACAGAGTCCTTACTACGCACGAGATGGCCAACAATGCAGGAATGACAACAATACTAGGTTCCCTTAACAAGCTGACTCTAGAGACGGCCGTGGCCGAGTTGGTAGAGGCGTGTGCCTCACGTTTAACAGCTCCTTCAGGTTGCTAGTTTGAGCCCCGTCCAGGTTACCCCTACTTTTTTGGAGATATAAAAAAAAAACGCAGTTCTCAAAGGGTTAAGGAGACAAAAAATGCAAAATTTTTACTAGGTAGGTATTCTAGGGAAAAAACAGAGAATTGCCGGCCCGCAGGAGTGCTGGCTAAATTTTGTTTCTATTGCCTAAACGGTAATATAATTACCTGTAAATTTTAGCATTCCTTTCCTGAATGCTGTGTTTTGAAGGTTTTAGATCCTGCCAGCTTGGCAACCCAAGTGCGCATGCGCACCTTCCAATTTAAAGCACCCAGTGTTAAGAGCATGCATCTTATTTTTCCTCTCGATGTGTCATGGTGGTGACTCAAGAGGGGAGGAAGGGTGGGTACAGGTAATGTATATTTCCGTTTAGGCAATATAAACAAAATTTATCCGCCCTTCCTGGGGGCCGACAATTCTCCAGTTTCTATGTGCCGTTTGGATATATTCGTTACCTGTAAATTTTTGCATTTACAGGAAGCCCTCGTCAAAACCGGTGGTGGGCACTGCCTAACGGTACCCTATGGTTGCAAGCTGGCTCCTTAGGAATTGTACACTCCACAGAACGAAGGAGGGGCGTGAGTTAACAAGGTGACGGCGTTAGAAAGTTTTTTTTTTGGCCTAAAAGAGGGGTTCAGCTTCGTTGATTTGGCGAGAAAGGTAATGGGTGATTTTATTTAAAATGACTTGAAGGGGAGAACCATAAAGTGGTTGAGTGCTCCTAGAATTGGGGGCCATGTTGATCCTAATTCTGTCGAGTCAACAACTTGGTAGAATGGTGAGTTTGGACATGGAAATTGAGGTTACTTGGGATGCGAATTGAAGATGCCTGGGTCCGAAAGTGAATGAATACAAGTTGTGCATTGGAAGACTTTATATGAAGGGTTGGAGCCGTGAGGGAAGAATGGAAGATGTTCTGAAGAATTTGAAGTAGAATTAGGATGAGTTGAGTTTCTTGATCTTCCGTGTGGTGGCAAATGGAAGCTGTTGAAGTCTGATTAAGCTTGACAGAAACTGGAAGATCCCAATCCACATTAAGAGGAAACGAGAGGCACGATGATAGAATGATTCTTAAGAGCGGGTGTGAAAGCTGAAGAAAATTCCTTTAGCTCTGAAGCAGCAGTCAGAGCAGGGCAATCTTCGCGTCTCGTGATTAGAACACTGCTTTGTTCTGCGATGGGGCAAGGTGGGCTGATGGTTAGCATGACCGTCTCTCATGTGCCAGTGGTCCCAGGTTCGAGTCCGGCCTCAGCCACCCCTGGCATTTTCGGGACGAGAAGGGCCCTGTGATGTCTCGTGCTCATGTCGATTGTGGCATGTAAAAGAACATGGGAATTTCCAATGGACTTACCTAGCAAAATTGTCCCCCTCTCCTTCTGGCACCATGGCTACGGCTGGGAGCGCATCAAAAGTTAAGCTTTGTTCTGCGATGAAGTGGGTTGAATGAGCTGACCTTCTAAAATTGCCACAATTGACTAACGATGAAGCTTTCGGGTGGTAGCTTTGCGTTGGCCGAAATCCATTTCCTTGCAGTTGGGTCGTGGGCTATATTTGGTGGAAAAAGAGGGAGGAGGTCACAGGTTTCCAGGGGAGAGGTGGATGTGTCCATGATGGGGAGTGATTTACGTTGCACGACTGGAGAGTTCAAGGTTTTGG
The DNA here is from genome assembly GCA_023313725.1 of Lithobius niger. Classification (NCBI taxonomy): domain Eukaryota; kingdom Metazoa; phylum Arthropoda; class Chilopoda; order Lithobiomorpha; family Lithobiidae; genus Lithobius; species Lithobius niger. Next base: position 7,520 of record JAHWFP010199686.1, read on the forward strand.
GAGGTGTTTTTTAGCCATAATCATTCGTAGTCTCAGGGTGAAAAGTGTAGGCTGGCTTTCTTGTCACTGAAAGCTGGCATTGACGAAGACGGCAAAGTCTTTGAGTGCAGCGAGGAAGGGGTGAAATCATTTTGATTGTCGAACCCGCTAAAGATAACTTTAACCTTAGTTTAGAGATTATGAGCTTCAGTTGCGATACCTTGTTGTTTGCCTTTTCTTTTTATTGCCTCATGTGCAAGCTTGAGTTCTTCTGATTGTTTTTGTAAATGTGAGACAATTGGTGCGATGTTGGTTTTGACTTGTTTCACTATTCTTTTTGAGAGGTGTAGATCCCGACGTATTGTTTGTTGTAGAGTTGTTGGATTTGGAGTGGCAATCCGCCAAAAACTCGATTTTCACTTTTTTTTCTTGCGCTGATCAGCGTAGGCCTAGACAGTGGCCCTTTACCAAAATCACCTCCACTTCAAACGATTAAATCTCAGAATAATGGACCAAAACGACTGAACTTTTCACCGTTTAATAGACCGACACTTTACCTTTCACTCGGCGAAGACAGATCTTCAAATTTGTTCTCCGTTAATTTTTTAGTCTTAAGAAAAAACTCAAATTTGCCGTAAGCGCACGCAGCGCTAGTCGCCCTTATCACCATTCCTGTATTTACTGTAAATACTTAGATTTCTTTTCGGCATAAAGCCAACCAGTTTAGTGTTTGTTCTAGGGTGAACAAGCACAGGCATCCCATTGCTATGTGTGTGCTTATGATACATGTTTATTATAAGTATTTATTATTTTTATTCTGAACAGCGGTGACGATCTCTATTGACCATGAAAATCTTATTTACCGTAATTTATTTTGCAGCTGCGAAATAACTATGAATTAATGCGTTCAAGCATTACATTAAAGTGGCACTATCACCGATTGAAAGCAGACGAATTCTGACAACATCTAGCGCTGTGTAGTACCATCTAGCGTTTGCTTGCACCAAGCGAACGAATGCATAACGGCATTTCTTTTAACGAAACAAACAAGCCACGACAACCTTAATTATTGAGTGAAAATTTGGTTCATCCTCGTGCACCTACGAGCAAGCTAGAAAGGTTAACAATATCAATGTCGCTAGATAGCGCCGTGGTATTTTCGTTCGCATTTCAATCGGTGATAGTGCCACTTTAAGCTGGTATATTTAATCTTTTGCCTCGTGCTTTTAAAGCAAACTATTAACGCAATTTTTCCCATAAACTCTACTGACCCCGGCAATCGTCATTGTTTATTTACTATTAGGGACAGTGTATACTGACAGCATCTTGTTTTATTTCAGAGATCTCAGTTTCCAGCCGTAGTGACCAATTCGTAGCCTTCAACTTCGAAATATTCATTCTATTAAACAGTTTATTCAATATGAGCTGCAAGCTCCACTCCCCTCCCCCCTCCTTCAATAGTTGTGATACCTAACATAGTTGTATTTCCGATGTGCTCTTGGCAAAGCTCTCGAGTACTGCTTTAATTCAAGCCCATCCTTGTATAAATCCGTTAAAAACTCAGTCAGTTATAATCAAATCAATTTCTTATCTCAATGACCTTTTCCATCAAGAGCCTTCAATCCATTCCAGAACCCCAAAACCTCAATGGCTCCAGCGGTCCCGGATTCAGCCACTCAGAGCTTAGAAGCTCCAGCCAATCAGAGTAAATCCCATGGTCTCTTCCTTTTCAAGGCCAATTCAGATCGTTACGGTTCCCTTTAAAGCCCTCATGTGGAGAAGACGAATTATATGATCACACCATCGGCAGCAAGGATAATGATCTTGAATAATTGCGTATGAAGGACGGAGAAGGTTGGTGGGACAGGAGGACCTCCGGCGAAGAAGGCAGAGCGAAGACCCCCCAGCTCCGGGTTACAAAGGGTGATGGTCATGAGCAGCTGCCAACGACTGGAGGTGAACGGCGATGGTCTGGAAACCGATCAAATGATAGGCAGCAATGGACTATCGATTGACTGAAGCGCTGCCTGTGGTCTCAGCTGAAGAAGGAAAAGGGGAAAAGTGGAGTTGGAGCTGGAGCAACCTAGACAAAGGCGATGATTGCCGGAGGGAGACCAACGGTGGATGGCAGTAGTTTGGTCGTTGCCGAGAATCAGAGATGAGAGACGAGATTTGATCAAAGACAACTGACAGTGTTGAAAGATGAAGCGGCCGAAAGCTGGGTATATCCTGAACGGCAGACGGCGACAGGTGTCGAACCAAGAATGGCGGTGGAGCCGGCAGACAGAGTAGCGTAGGCGAACGTGAGCCGTCTGTGCGAATGGGCTTGAGTTCTTGTTCCTTGATTTTGAATCCATGACCAAGTGAGGGAGAGAGACGACTTCGAGATCTGGTCACGAGCCGTATCTGGAAAACGTGGGGTCCAATGAAGAGGCGAAGGCAATACCCAGAAAGGGAAGCCGTGTTGTCGACGGCTGACAGTATATCCGGGAAAACGGGCGAAGGACGAGTTTCGGAACGAAGGACCGTCAGTCAGAAACGAACGTTAGATGACGAACAGTGCTCGGGTTGGCTACCAGGAGCAGCAAATCCAGAGACATTAGCCAGAGGGCCCAGCGACGGACGGAGCAACGGTGGCAAAGCAAAGGGGATGACGAGTCATGAAGTGATGTTAGAGGTTAAAGCGACGGGCCGACAACGACCTTGGGGTTTTCTGGCAAAGGGATGGCTGGCAAAGGAGGGCTTCATGTGCCGTTGAGTCTTGCTCTCGATGAAGCACTTTAGCTTGCGAGGGCTTGTCGAAAACAAAGCAAGTGGAAACGAAGGTCTTCCAGGAAACGAAAGCATAGCCACTGTGGAGTGCCAGAGGGCCAAAGGTGGGTCGTGCAAGCGGCGAGATGGACGAATGAGGACGATGCTGGCTAGCCTAGGAAGCACTTCTGGCTGGGAGGGTCAGGTGAGGCAAACGTAGAGACTGATGTGGCGAAGGCGGGAGACCCGAAAGAAAGCCGTACCGGCAGACCATGCAGAAAACGAAGGCGACGGGCCTACAGCAACAGCAGGGTTAGTGGTGGGAGGGCAGGAGGCGAAGGAGGCGTCCAACGACTGCTGTCTGTTGAAAAGTTGCGAAGGAACGAAGGATCTGTGAAGAAAAAAACGAAGGTTGCGAAAACGAATGGTCAAGAAAAAAACGAAAGCATGTCCACATTGTAGAGCGCTAGAGGAAAAAAGATGCTTGCTCTTAACACTGGGTGCTTTTTACTGGAGGGGAGCGCTTGCGCACTTGGGATGCCAAGCTGGCAGGATCTAAAACACTCAAAACCTCTAGGGAAAGACAGCATTCAGGAAAGGAATGCTAAAATTTACAGGTAATGTATATCGCAAACGTCACACAGAAACACATTTTCCACACATGCTGAGGTATGATAAATAACTGTGTTTTTGTGGCCTTAAGTACCGTAGTGCCGCAAACATGGGCTGAAAGTTCGCCAACACAATTACAGTTAAGGGGATAGATAACTTGCACGGTTGTCTACAAAAAAATGCACGATCTGAAAGTAAGAAAGATAAAAAAAAAACTGCAAAATGGGGGCCACTTTACTGGATCCAAAATTCAATTCAGATTCCGACAAAATGGATCCTGAAGAAAAGGATGACCCAATAAAAACTACCATGTGAATTTTTCTTTTCAAACAAGTACTTTGGAAAAGTAATACAAAAATGTCTGGTGACCTAATAGTTGCTTCTCAAAGTAGAAAATTCCAAAGAACCAAACTTTTCCTTTCATGGCCAAATACTGCGTTTAAAAATATTTTTATTCCGGCATGGAAGAGTCGAGAAAAACACGAATTTTAACTATGTTTAAAATTAGTTTTTACTATCCTAGAATACTTACCTTCAGTAATCCGTGCTAAAATCGCTTAATTTTAGATTTCCATGCTCAAGATAAAAAATTTCACCCATTTTTTGGCTATCCTAAACATTTTCTAGTTTCATCTAGTTCCCGCTAGGTGCACCACTGTGTCTCCCTTGTTCACAGTGTGCCGCCATCTTTCCCTCACATCGCTCAAACCTATTATGGTTCAGCTCTTGTGGGGAGGCGGGCGGGTTCTACTGAAGGTAAGTATTCTAGGATAGTAAAAACTAATTTTAAACATAGTTAAAATTCGTGTTTCTTACTATCTGCGAATACTTACCTTCAGTAATCCGTGCTGACTTCGTCGCTAAGGCGGCGGGTCGAGCTGAACCCAAGGTCTGGAAACAAAAACATCAAGTTAATACATTCAAGAAAAAGGGAACTTACCCATCTTTTAATGGGCCCTCCTTCCTCTCTTGGAACTTGACTGTTGTGCCCTCTCTTCATGGCACGTTCCAGCCACTAGATGATCTCGTATTACGTTGGCTCCTTCTTTCCCACTGGTGTCCCTCAAGTAGTGGCTAATGAAGGTATTTTTGTGGTTCCAGGCACAAGCCGATACCACGTCATCGAGAGGCGTTCCACACCCATACGCCCACGATGCAGCCAACGCTCTCAGTTCATGAGCTCTAATGTCTTTCGGGATGTCAGTATGATCTGGGCCTTCTTCATATGCTTTCTTTATGACCGCACAGATCCACTTGCCCATCCTAGCCGGTGTTACCGGTGCAAGCAAAGCTTCTCCCGATTCACCGTCTATATTCAAAAAGAGTGGTGTGGCTGTAGTGTCGCCTCCACCAACCTTTTTGCAGTGCTCCGTTCGCTTCAGGTAGCATCTAACCGCTCTAATGGGGCATTGTAGTCTCTCCTCATCTTCTCTATTCACCACTGGTGCTAGTGCCCTAATCCTGATCGGTTGTGGTGTGACGTCTGGTCTTGAATTTTTGGCTCGGAAGTGCGCTGGGAAAGTAAGCTTCATCGCAGAGAAATCCCTGGAGAAACGCATGTGTTGATCCTCCCTCGATAACGCTGCCAATTCGCTCTGTCTACTGGCAGTTGCAAGCGCTACTAGGAACAGTGTCTTATGCGTCAAGAAAATCATTGATGCGGTTCCCAGCGGCTCATAAGGTGGCCCCGATAAGCTCCTCAGAACCAAGGGTAGATTCCACTTTGGGAAGAGACTTCTCACTCTAGGTCTTCCATTCTCGAAGGCTTGGATCAGTCTTGAGATAACCCTGCTGGTCAGAATCGGTTTGTCTCCTAAGATCGATACCACCGAGTTAATAGCCGATCTGTATCCTTTAATGGAAGTTGGGGCCAATCCGCTATCGTACAACTCCTCCAGGAACTCGGCCATGTTGCTCTCTGAAGGGTTACATGGTTCCAATCCTCTTTCCGTGCACCATCCGTACCATTTTTTCCACTTCGTTTCGTAGTCTCTCACTGTTGATTTTCGGTGGCATTGAGGAATTCTCTTGACTACCGGGTACGAAAACCCTGCATGCTGAAGGGTCCTCTTTATAGTTTCCACCCGTGAAGGTGAAGAATATGTGGTTGTGGATGGAGTTGTCGTCTCGTTCCTCTCCCTTGGGAAAGGAAGTCCTCCGTAATGGGTAGTGGAATCGGTTCTTCCGACGCTAATTCTATCAGGTCCACGAACCACGGTGCTCCTGGCCACCATGGTGCAATCAAAATGAGTGACATTTTGCTCGATCGGAACTTGTTGAGTGTGTCCTGGATCAAGAAAACGGTGGGAAGGCGTACCCGGCGAGTCCGTCCCAGTTTATCGCTAGCGCATCCGTTGCCCACGCTCCCTCGTCTGGGAAAGGTGACACAAAGTGAGGTAGCTGTGTGTTGAGTCTGGTCGCAAACAGGTCGAGATGCGGGGTTCCCCACTTGATAAAGAGAGCTTTGCACACTGAAGGATCTAACATCCACTCCGTCGTCGGGGTCATTGATTTTCTGGACAGAGCGTCTGCCCATACGTTTAACTTCCCTGCAATGTGTCTCGGTTGAAGTGTGATGTCCAATCTGTAACACAGGTTGAAGAGAAGAGAAGTCTCCTCCATCAATGCAATGGAATGGGTGCCTCCTCCCCTCTTGACGTACGCCACAGCTGTTGTGTTGTCCGACATTATACCGACACACTTCCCCTGCAGTTTGCCTTCCCAGGCTGTAATGGCCAATCGTACTGCCCTGAGTTCCAGG
>JAHWFP010199693.1:0-20885 GCA_023313725.1 Lithobius niger
TTCTTCTTTTTGGAAGGGCTCTTTTTCAGCAATATGTTTCTGATCTCCGGTTCATCGCGTTTAGTTACTTCGGATGGTTTCATTTTAATGGTAGAATGAACTCTGTCGTTGTAATCTTTGACAATTTCATCTATAATGTCTATCCACTTGTGGTTACCTCGCAGAGTGAACCGTTTCCACATGTTCGACTTCAATGTGCAATTTAGGCGTTCTACTACGCTCGCCTTGAGTTCTGACTTGGTCGAATAGTGGTTTATTTTGTGGCGTTTCATTAGTGCTGCGAAATCTTTATTATAGTATTCCTTCCCTTCGTCGCTTTGCAGGCTTTTAGGTGGATTAGACATCGTGTTTAATATCTCGTTAAAAGCGCCAGTGACATCCGCGGCGTTCTTCAATTTCACAGGGACGGCCCAAGCGTATTTAGAGAATACATCGATGGCAGTCAGTATTTGTAATTTTCGTTTTGTTCCGCGTAAGGTATCATCTCCACCAGGTCCGCTTGAACTAAATCACCTATCCCGTAGCTAATAACGTGCCTTCTCGGAAAGTTTCGCCTAGCTGGCTTGTGCAGTTCCTCCACTAAAGTTTCCATTTGATCTTTTTTTTTTAATACCCATTCCCAACTTTACTTTGGTTTTCATAGCTGCGGCTACGGCAGCTGCTGCCAACTTCTCTTTCAGACCAGTTTTGATAGATTTTGCTACTTTTACTGCATCGGAGGCCAACTTTCTATCAGCTTCGTGCCTTCGTTCCAAGTCTGGTTTGGCAGAGTATTCGATGTCGTGCTGTTTGCAGGCCTCATCCAGAGAATTGATGGCAGCATCGCCTCTGTTCAGTCTCTTGTTCAGTTTTGTTCCCGGACTGCAATAGTTGTATCCCGGAATGTGAAGTTCCACCGGCAACTTGTCTATCGCGCTGTTCAACAATCCAGAGCCTCTGCTCTTCTGAAACTGTGCTTTCCTCGTGCCGCACACTTTACACTCGCCCTTCAGCAGTTGTCGATAATTCTTAGTCACAACATGCCTGACATTTTCACTGGCTGTAACTCTTTTGCATTTGAGGCAGTACATCTCTGTTTATTTATAAAATGAGAATGAAAAGGTATTTTAGATTGGCTGTAACTCTTCTGCATTTGAGGCAGTACATCTCTGTTTATTTATTGACATTTTTACTTGCTGTAACTCTTTTGCATTTGAGGCAGTACATCTCTGTGTATTTATAAAATGAGAATGAAAAGGTATTTTAGATACTAGTTTTGCAGAGAATTTATCAAAATACCATTTTTTTCTTAAAGCAGCTGAAAGATGAAAGTGTTAAATTATGACATAGCCGATGTCAATAAGCGACCATCGACTGGTAATTTACTGAATTTTCCAGAGGACGTAAGGTGCATCATTTGCGGCCCTGCCGGTTGTGGAAAGACCAATTTAGTTATAAATTTCATTTGCAATCCAGGTTGGTTGAATTATGACGGCCTGCGCGTGTACTCCAAGTCTTTATTTCAAAACAAATATTTCCATCTCAGGAGAGCTTTCGAGGAAATATGTCCGGGCGTAGCTACCTTTTGTTCCAACAACGAAGATATCCCACCACCAGCAGAACTGCCATGTGGCAAAACAGTAATTTTATTGGACGATTTCATGATTGAGAAACAAGACAGAATCGAACGCTATTTTGCCTACGGCAGGCACGCGGACGCCTCGATCTTTTATTTATGTCAGACTTACAGCAGGATACCCAAGAGAGTTATTCGAGATAATTCCAACATTATAATTCTCTTCAGGCAAGACGAAGCAAACCTCAAACATGTCTTCAATAACCACGTTAGTGGTGACATGATTTTCGACGAGTTTCGTAGCATGTGTGGTGAGGTTTGGAATTCTGTTCCGTACGGATTCTTACTCATAGATAAAACTAAACCGTTGGATTGAAGGTATCGAAGAATGCTTGACTAACAACGATGTGTCTGCCGAAGGTTTTTGTTGACATTAACGTATGTCTAGGTTTTTGTTGGCATTAACTTTTGTAGACTTAAACAAAGTACTAAACTGTCATGTCTACTAAAACTAAAATTAAGAGAAGCAAACCCCAGAAAGAGGTCGATCAGTACGAGGCTCTAAAAAGCGTCTGAAACAAAAATTTCAAAATATAAAACTGGAAAAGCAGACAGAATCTGAACATTTGCAAAAGATATTCAAACCAGTAGTTGATCCTATAATAGACCAGACTAAAATGCAGATGCTACAGGGAAGCGAGGCTTCGGCTCAGCGTCAACGACAAATCAAAGAACTGTTGGCTCTAGAGGCTGGACATAAGAAACAAGAAAAATATCACGGGAAACGGTTAGAGCATATTCAGAAAGCTTTGGAAGCGGCAACGGGCCGCGTCGATACTGAAGACGAGAATATAGATAGTGACGATGGCGAGATACAGTTTCGCGCGGGTGCCAGGAGACGACTCTCCAGTTCCATGGGTGCATTACCTAACCCGCCCTCCGACATGTCACTTGCCCTCACGCCGGGGGCTCGTAGGAGACAAATGGAAGAGGCCTCTTTACTCGGAGATTCAGCAGTCAGACTCGGTCCGCTAGCTACCAAGTATCTAAGCATGTTTGCCACTCGAGAGACTCTGACCGACCCCACTTTTGGCATTCGATACGACCCGGAGACTAAACGTTACGTGATTGGTGCAATAGAGGTACAATTTCAACGCGACGACTTGATCGTGGGAGGAAAAAAGTACGAAGGGACGGACGATTTGTGGCAGTTGGTTATGTTAAAAAACCCTTCGAAGCCACCGGATGGAGATGCTAGCCTTTTGAACTACCACGATATTCTGAAGAGGAGTAAAGCCATATATCACAACAATGACAACAGTACGAGAAGACTAAAGTCCAGCGCCGGTTTCAAGTACACGACTTTTATAAAACCTGTTTGGGGCAGACCTGCCGAGGTTGTAGGGAAAGGATACCGGTTCTATAGAGATCCGAATGACTTGTGCGAAAGACTGAAGCTCCTCAGAGCCTCTACAGAGGCTGGCAATAATTCTCTGGACGAAGAATTCGTGCACATTTTCACAGAAATGCGGAGCAAAGCATTGCTGTCCGACGGAGAGTACCGAAAACTGATCGGTGAATTCGGTAGATGTTAACTAATGTATTAAACTGAGAATATGTCGATCATACTTTCTTCTGAAAAAACTGAATTTGTGACCAGTTTTCCTTCCCCGTTGATATTGGAAGGTGCTCACGAATTGGCTCTAGTCAATCTGGAAACTTACAACTCCATTCCTCACGTTATAGAGGACGTGACCGACTCTTTCACTTACAGCGCGGATGGCGGTAACACCTGGATTAAAATCGTCGTCTCAGAAGGTTGTTATGAATTAGACCAAATTACAAACATCATTTACAGAAAATTCAAAAAGAGCAAGCATTGGGACGAGACTAATAACGTTTCCTACGTTCTATTAAATGGCAACATAAACACTCTAAAGTGCGAACTAACTATTACTGACAGGAGATATAAGGTTGATTTTTCTGAACCGTCCAGTATCGGAAAGATTTTTGGTTTCGAAGGTAAGACTTACGAATTTGCGGATTACATCGGACCAAACACTGTCAACATAATAAATGTAAATAGCATACTGATACATTGCGACTTGGTTTCGGGTTCTTAAGTGAAAGGATCATCGCAACCGACTCTCTACTCGTTTTTCCCCAACGTCTCCCCGGGATATAAAGTGGTTTCTTCGCCTCACAATCTGATATATCTGCCCGTTACTAAAAACGTGGTTTACTCTATTAGAATTTGGTTGACCGACCAGGCCAACAGGCCTGTTGATTTGAGAGGTGAAACATTAACGATGAGACTACACTTACGAAAAAAATAAAAAACCTAAAATGTTGAAATTTAATAAGAATATTATTACACCGACTGTTCCCAGTCTACCTTTAGCTAAAGAACCAATAGTCCACAACCAATTTGGAGGCTCTTATAAGAGAGAAACATTGCCACGAGCGAAAGGGGGGAACAACGAGACTTTCAGAGCTAGAAGGCGACAATTTCTGGGTCCTGAAAACGTCAAATTCATAGACAGTCTCATCAGTGCCTAAAGATGGAGAGCAATGAGGAATATCTGAACCTTACAGAACCATTCATACTGGACGAATCAGTCGTCAGTTACAATTATCACGAGTACGGGGCAATAGTTGGTACGAACGTGAATACACCCAACAGCGAAATCAGAATTACGGTTAGAACCAAGATTTATTCACCCACCCGCACAAAAGCTACATTCACGTGAAAGTTGTTCTTGTCAAGAGTTCCGACAGTTCGGCATACGCCGCGACAGATAAAATTGCTTTGGTGAATAATGCCGCCGCATATTTATTTAGCATGATACAATATAAAATAGGCGACAAGACAGTCGACCAATTAAATATGCCCGGTTTTGCAAGCACCATTAAAGGCTTAGTAAGTTACTCTCCGGAGCAGCAAGCGGAATTGACCAATAGAGGATGGATTTTTGACTCCCATAATGCATCTTCAACAGACGATACTACGAATTTGATTCTGAAACACAAAAGAGACGTGCTCTTTTTCCGCAACCCGAAAGGCAGTTTTTCCTTCGCCGTGCCATTGTCCCACTTACTGGGGTTTTGTGAAGACTATACGAAAATTTTGTATGCTTGTCAACAAACGCTGGTGCTTATTTGATCATTGGAGGATAATGCCATATTCAGAGCGTCGGGGGTTGATGCTGGCAAGATAGTCTTAGAACTAATAACTTGGTTCCTCCCGCATGTGACTCCCTCCGATGGTCAAAAAAACAAACTGTACGCCATGGTGGATTCTGGCATCAGCGTCCCCCTCGCATTCAGACACTGGTACGCTGACCAGTTAGACCTTCCCACCTCGACAAGCTGCGCTTGGAGATTGCTTACCACTTCGGCTGTTGAACGCCCGAGGTGGATAGTAATAGGTTTTCAGACGGCCAGAGACAACGATGCGAAAAAAAATCCGGCAGTCTTCGATCACTGTAACTTTACAGACGTCCACGTAACGCTCAATTCCGAACGTTACCCTTTTCTCGATTTAAATTTAAATTTTCCTCAAGGTAACATTTCTAACTTGTATCAAATGATCGTAGATTTTAGGAAGCAGTACTACGGGTTGGGGGTCAGGTTCGTCTGGACCAGCTTATGAAGTCAATATGTTCTCGAAGAATTATCCTTTGGTTGCACTGGACGTTTCAAAGCAGTCTGAAAGATTGTCATCGTCAGTTATAGATTTGCAAGTAAAAATGCGGTTCGGAACCGCCGTCCCTTCAAACATGAAAGCTTTAGCTTTGGTTATTAGCGACACAATAATGTATTTGAAATTGGACAGGAGTAAAGTCGAGGTTTTGGTATGATATTTTATTTTTTATTTTTTTTTCATAAAGAGGAAAAATCATGTACAAAAACGTAGCAGTCTCTTTGACTCCCCATCAAAAGCAAAAAATGTTAAAACACGTCAAAGCTGGCAAAGTTCCTTCTTTCCGCCTTTCCAATTCTCAGCTAAAGAGAGGGAACGTGACGCTTCCACTCACTAAAACGCAACACGGTAAGGTATTGAAGGCTCGCAAGGCAGGTCGAGGACTGAGCTTGAAACTTTCTCGTAATCAAACTGGCGGCATAATTCCTCTCCTACCCGCCCTGGAGGTGTTGAGTGCCATCAGTGGTTTAGCTGGAGCAGCATCTGCAATCTCCAGAACCGTCAACTCGGCCAGGAATAACGCCAGGCAGCTGCAAGAATTGAAACGGCATAACGCTGCTATGGAGGCGCTCGCCATATATAGAAAGAAGGGAGCCGGACTTAAAAAACTTTAAAAAAAGAAGACGTCACAAAAAAGAAAAACTACCAAAAACCAAAACCCTGGACGAGGTTTTTATCTGAAGCAAATGTCCCATTAAACAGGGCTCTGACTAACGTAGATTTAAACAGATATGCCGAAAAATTAGGCGTACCAATTACAGAGGGACGTTCAGCAAAGACCTCCTTCCTCAACGTCTGCGGCGGAATGGAGAGAGTGGCATAGTCAATTTACAGGACTCAGCTCCAGGAAGCCACTGGGTGTGTTATTTCAGTCGAGGGCCCAGCTGCTGTTTTTATTTCGATTCTTTTGGTTTAAAAGCTCCTCTAGAGATCAAAAGATATCTCGGTGGTAACTTCCTATCCAACCACCGACGTATCCAAGATTCTAGAGAGGTACTGTGTGGCCAGTATTGCTTGTACATAATTCAACGTTTGTTCCAGGGTGAAAACTTTTTTCAAATTATCCATAATTTGAAGGAAAAAATATGAGCTTCGTCGATAAATTTGGTAGCTCTGCAAAACGGATCAAAACGGCATCGCATAATGGAGATATCTTGAGCGGACCAGACACTGATTTTAATGCCAGGCAGAAGAGAATTACCAACCTAGCCCCTTCTATTTCTGACTCGGACGCTGCTACCGTCACATTCGTTAAAAATGCACTTGGTTTCTCCAAAACTGTAGAAGGCAATTTGAGTTTAGCTGGAAACAGAATAGTTGAGTTGGGGGCTCCCACCAGTCAAAACGAAGCAGTCACTCTAGGTTACCTGAAATCTGAAATAGGTTTGAGTAAAGATTTCGATGGAAATTTAAGTTTGGCTGACAAGAAATTAGTAAATTTGGGTCAGCCATCCAGTGACGGTGATGCAGCGACCAAGAAATACGTAGACAGACAAGTAAATCGGATTAGGAGGGAATTACGAGTTCTCAGGCGCGTCTACTGTTTTCGTTCAAATTTAGAAACGAGAGATAATTTTAAATGGTTGTCAGAAAATGGCCAACAGTACATCATGGTTTCCGAACTTGGTCGGATAACTAAAGTAATAGCCCTTGCCTCACGAATCAACATTCAATTCCAAGTGGGTTTGCAGGTCGGAGCTAATTCGGTTAAGACCATTCATAAAATTGCTGGTGATGCAGCCACCGTGGTCAGCTTCGACAGGACGCAAATAGAACTGCAAATTGGGAACACGAGTTTGGTTTCCAATTCAGGAGTCATTCCGACTGGGCACCATTTGTTAGAGGTACATTGCGAATTTGAAGGATAAGATCATAAAAAAAATAAATAAAATAATCTCTTATTATTAAAGACCGCATGTAACCAATATGAGTAACGATAATGTTATCGCCCTGAGCCCTCACCACACCGTTCAAGTCACTTCCTTCGGAGAAAATGCTGTCGTCAACTTCACGTCGGGCCAGTCTCAAATTGATTTGAATTCTCACGAGTGGGAAATCTTGTTAAAACATCACGACGATTTAAATCAAGAAATTTTGAAACGTAGGGCCAACAATGCTCATTTTGCCGGTGAAAATGAAAATGCGGCCTTGGATGCTATTGAACAGATTCAAAATGTGATTCAGTTGTTCCTAAGTCCATCAACGAAAGCTGTTTTGTTAAATCAGTTTAATTCGTTGTTAGTCAATGCTCTCGATTCTATGTTTCACGCAGTGCGTCTTGGAGAAAATAAAAGACTGAGGATAAAATTTAATGGCGACGCTACTCGACTCGTGTTCTACACTTTCGATTGGAACATGATTCCGGTAACCCAATGTGAAATGAATTTTGCGGAATGGAATTCGTTTCTCCAAAACATCCCGGAAGTCATTGATATGATTAAGAATCCCTTGGACGAAATTCAACAACAGTAAGGCTGTGGCGCCTTACTGAACCAGAAAAGACACTAACACTGTCTGTGTGTAGGAGGCTTATTTACTTTTGATTCAGCACTTGGTAAAAAGTGTCTACCTGAGTTGGATGCATATTCAGCCTTTTTTAATTTTTCGTTTGGTTTGATTCCAATAGATGGCGCTCTATGTTCAGTGGCTCACAGCATTCCGTTAGTTAAGTGTATTACAATTCTCTCAATAGATGGCGCTCTATGTTCAGTGATATGAACCAGAAACTTCTCGCTTGCTTGGTAGAATGCATTATTTTTTTTTCTTCTATGCATTTTCGTATTTTCTTCAGATATGGCAAATAAAAAAAATCTTGTTTTACAGGAGCGCCCGCATCTCCAAAAATCGTGCGCGTTAATTTTTTTTTTATTCCCTTTTCAAAACAAACAGGGTGGACGAGATCTACGAACAATAAACAGAAATATCTATCCATTGTGTAAAGTTCCAAGTTTCTTAAAAGAGCCATTCAGAAAAAAAAATGTAGGCCTAGATAAAATTTAATGTCAATCTAGCACAATTGTTTTTCTCACCTGTGCAAGCTAGATTTTGGTTAAAAACTAAAAATAAAAGCCGCCCGCCCGCATGTTGTTTTTGGGTGATAAACTCCCGTAAAACAAGGTACTTTTTTTTTGGCCCTATGATTCATGAGGCCTCAAGGAGCACTGAATATTTGTTGTAAAGTTGACACGAGCTGAAGACTGACATAGAATTTGATCCCGTATTAAAATCTGTAAATGATATGGCAAATTTGTTAATGGTACCGTGGTGTGGTTTCTTTACTCGTTCAAGTGTATTTCCTTTTGTTGTGGAGGGGGGGTTATGGAGAAAGCCAATTTCAAGACTGGATTTTTACTCCATAAATTTTTGTCTCATTTCAAATCAGGGAAAAAAGTATCTTTAATATGTGTAATCCACTGTAATCACGTTGCTGGTTGCTGTAAAATAATGTTGTTGCAGGTGCTGGCTTCTGCTGGTTAATTTTTCAAAGTGCTTTAATTAGGTCAAGGTCATTTCAACTAAAAACACTTCACGTTCGACCAGAGACCTTTTTTTTGTGATCACTGTCTTTCTATCTCTGGCCGAAGTATCGTTGCAAAGTGAAACCACCCACGCCAATAATCAAACCGAAGACTAGATTTGAGAACGGATTGAACTGGGTGGTTTTTTTAGTTTTTAACACAAAACCGAAACAAATTTGTGCTGTATGAGTACTAGGAGATTAACTCACCGGGCTCAGCGTAAAGCCACACTCCGAAGTGCTAAATCCTTTCCTTGCCACAGAAACATACACAAAACAAATACCACTTTGTTGAATCGAGTATTTCCTTATAACGAAGCAGTATAGCAACTAATTACGTTATAATTAGATACACTATTCGTCAACATGGGTTCCTGACTGAAAAAATGCATTCAGAGAAGGCACTGTTGGCGATGTTTTCTGGGCTATCAGAAAACATCGCCATCGATGCGTTTCGTTCTGCAAAATTAGTCAGTGGTAAGGGGATAAGGAGGGCTGAAAAAAAACGGTAAGCTGTCGTAGTAACCAGGTAGTAAAGTAACTCGAGAATATGAATGCGATTTGCTCGTCGGGTCATCACTAAGCTAGGATAATGGTATGTGCAAAAATACCCGTAAATAAATAATTGCTGCTCAACGATGTTGCACAGTTTACTATAATAGATTACGGAGATTTTGTCGTCTAATTTTAAATTCTGCCCATCACGAAGCTA
The DNA here is from genome assembly GCA_023313725.1 of Lithobius niger. Lineage (NCBI taxonomy): Eukaryota > Metazoa > Arthropoda > Chilopoda > Lithobiomorpha > Lithobiidae > Lithobius > Lithobius niger. Next base: position 9,488 of record JAHWFP010199693.1, read on the forward strand.
GGGTCAATGGTATGTGCAAAAGAACCAATAAATAAATAATTAATCGTCTTCTTGAGTGGTTGCACAGTTTTCAATATATAGATGGTCGCAGATTTCGTGGTCTAATTTTAAATTTGTGTCATCACTAGGACAATGGTATGTGCAAAACCCGTAAATAAATAATAGCAGCTACGATGTTGCACAGTTTACTATAATATATATCGAGCTATAGTAGAAAAAACGCATCATAGTTCAAGAGTCTTATTCACCTAGTACCTACCGTGACACAGTCTAGTGGAAAATTGGCTGACTCTAGCATCGATGCTGCAGTATGTTAGCAGGAAAAGGAAGTATTTATTGACGTAGGATTGACGCAAGTTGGGCCTCTGAAACCCGGATGCAGACATAGTTAAATCTAACAATGAAACGTTATGAAATGTTTTTTCCTGTGAAATGTGTTTTCCAAGCTTTTGTCTGTTAGTTCACGCTTTATTTGACTTGCGTGACATTTATTTTCTAGAATATCCTGCAGGTGGTCGTTTCGTACCTGGAAGTTTCAGTTGAAAATTACTGTTATGTCGAATGTCGAATAAATTGAGATTTATAACTCTGCAAACTTAAAGGAGAGTGTTCACAAAAAAAATCTGTAAACAAAAATGCTGAGGCCCGTAAGTCTAGTAAAGCAAGAATCAAAGCCAAATAGCTAGAGAGAGAAAAAGGTTTAGCGTTTGATATCGATGCCAGTACAACCTGGCAAAAAAAAATAAAATATTTTTCCATTGTTTCATTGCGAGAGTAGCACATATGCACCCATCGTTTCCTTCTGAAAAGGTTTGGTACTCGTTTTTGTTGAAGGAATTCGTTATAGTATTACACACTTTTTGACCTGAAGCAGTTCACTACATATTGTGCATGTTATTCCTATGGAATGTCGTAAGGTCCATATCGTAGTATAATTCTTCTACTGACATGGAATCTGCAATAGTCGAGGTTTTGGAGAAATGGATGACCGTCAAGCAAGCGGACCTTAAGTTTCGAGTGCCTAATTCTATGCTGCGCTACAGGTGTACTCGATTAACGAAAAAATCCAAAGAAAACCCATACGGACTGAATAAGGCGAAAGAGGTTGAAATTGCTAAAATCACCACGTTTCTGGAAGCGGTTGGAATAGATACAAAAAGCGTGATGTTTCTCGACGTGATGTTACTTGCGACGACTGGCTCTCGAGAAGAGAATCAAATTCAAAAGCAACGCCCCGAGTAAAAAAATGGCAGAAGGAGTTGTCGAAAAAAGGATTCACCATTGACGTCAAAGAAACGCCCCGAACCGCTATAAAATCCATCAGGGAAGCCGATAACCTTTCGGAAACGAGAAACGTTTGGACGATGAGGGCGCAAAAATTCAAATTTTCTGGCTTCAGGAAGCAGACGGTCGTCACTTGCATTGCCACCGTAAGCGCTACCAGGGTGGTTTTGCCACCATTCATGGTGGTGAACGTCAACCAGTACGACAGGTGTAAACCGTTTCTAGACAAGGGACCCTAGGATCATCGTATATGTTGGGTAGACAAGTATGTACAGCGCAAGAGCATCATCTGGGATTGGTTCAAATACAGCTTTCTACCCCAGCGAGAAGAAGAAGAACCCGTAGTCTGTAAAGCTGTACAGCACCACCAGAAATTTAGATCCTCTCAGAAAGGTGGGAGAGTTATACTCGAAATGTAGATCGACATTGAGAGGCTCGTTCTCGCAGGTAAATTTCAATCGAATCTTTGCCAAGGCATGGGAAGCGGGACTCGCGAAAAACGAATTTAGAATGGAGTTTGGTAAGATTGTTTTTCCGACGGGCGGGAAATGGCGCTGTGTTTGTAAACTTTCAATGAAAAGGGTGAGCGTGGATGTAAGAACTAGATATCCAATTAGTGATGAAAACTCGTTATAAAAAATAATACAATATTCCCATAATAAACTAATGGTTTTCGCCGTGTATTTCTGGATTTATCGAGAAATGTTCAACCCGTTGTGATGGTGGTAGAATCCAAAAAATTACTTGAGGGGACTATAAATACAACTGCAAGAACCTTTACTGCGATAGTTACTCTACGATGGACAAGACCACTAGCGTTCCGTTGTACAAAAACTGTTTTAGTAGAAGTTTCAATAAGTTTCACCAAATGAGGACGGAGAAATTCAACAGTTTAGACAATGTGACCTTCATACTCAAATACGTAAAGGGCTATTGCGATAAACTCGTCTCCTTTTCCGGTAACAAAAGGTGTTGCGTGGCCCTGGTTGAACGTGGTGGATGCTCGCTTTTAGTGGGGTAGCTCGTAAATGGAATTACGTCGATCGGCTCATTATCGAGTTGGAGAGTAATCCCCGGTCTTGGGTCTGTTTAAGGGATGATGGCCTGAGTTGTTTGTGTACGTCACAGAATTGAATACGAAAGGGAAACTGCTCGCATCTATGACCGAGAGGGAGAAGAGCTACTACGTCTAGACAATCCCATGTTTCAAAGGTTTCACGATCAATTTTTTTGCGGAATCATCGGTCCTATTGATAACGTGCCTTTAACAAATAACCACAAAATGTTCAACGAAGATGAGGAACTTTTTATACTTGGGAAAATGCATCGCCTTCTTGTTTGATTGTGATAAAAGATTATTCTGCATCGACGAATATAATGAGTCAGATTTGCTGAAGACAATATCTGGATATTTATTCTGCTCTTCGGACACGGATGAGGAGAGCAGGTGGCAGTTTCTTTCTACGTGGTAACAGGTTGAAACCCGTGATTTTCATCATTACGTAGTTCTTCATTTGAGTTGTATCTAATGAATGTTTTATTTTATTTTATTTTTTAAAAGAGTCTTAAAAATCATTAAAAGATATAAAATGGTTATGGTATCATCGAGTGTTTTTCATCCCTGATTTTAACAAGATTGCCTCTCATCCCCCGATTGAAGTAAACTCCTGAGTTTTGATTATAAAAAAAACATGCAAGTTTTTTTAATACCAATTATGTAATTTAAATGAATCTAGTTACGCAAGCTATTTGTCTAATCCATTAATCGAAACGAAGTTTCTAGACAAATTGACACTCACCGTTATTTTACCATATTCTCCCACATTGCTAGTTATTAGGACGTCCTTACATTTAGGATTGTAATCCGAAGTATGAAACAAAATAACGCTGTCATAGATTTTAGTGAATTTTATGTTTTTTGCTTCTATTACATTCCTTTTACCCTCCTTAGTCCTCCATATAAGAGGATAACTTTCGGGTTTCAACACGTTCAATGTGGGTAGAATCCATCGGTTATTCTTGAGATCGTCCCCGTTTAACGACGATAGAGTCGAATCATTAGGTATTGGACGTATCACAAGTTCTAAATCCAGTAGGTTTAAAACGTAAATTACCTTTCTGTAATCTTTATCCACGAGGTAAAGTAAGAGTTCCGTTCTGAAATTTCGTACGCGTCTATAATTGCAACCTTGCTTAGTTTGAATCCCGTTTCGAAAGGAGTTCACACAATTTTTCTTGTCAAAATCAAGATAGAATTCCCATCCTTTTGAAAGTTAAACGTCGATTTAGAATCGATCCATCTCGTCAGAAAAGAGGTGACTCCCGAAGATATAAGTACAGTCTTCTCGCCACTGCTGACCAATAATATTCCCTCATCGTTTAAATAGGAATAGAATTTCGGAAAGAAGGTCCTAACTCTTCTTTGCTACGCATTACCCGTGTTACAGTACACCATACTTGTACTTCGTTTCCCGTGTGCACGGCGAATAATTAACCGTTTGGCGACTCGACTATAGATTTTAAATTATTGGCTTTCGTAACTTCATAAGGTATGATCGGCAACTCGTACAGAGAAACTCCATATAAGTAACTGAAAAATGTATCTATAAGGCAACGTATTAAACTCATTTTTTTTTAAAAACAAATTTGTTTCTATCAACTCTTATTTATTACGAACTAGTCTTCCGACAAATATTTCTTTCTTATTTTAAATACGTTTTAAATTGTATATTAAAATAATCTCAATGATCATAAATCGAATCGATGCTCGTTAATAGATAACAGGTGGTTCGTAATATCGACACGGATCTCGTTTAAACTAAGGACGTGGTTTGCTAAGCGTTATTACATGTATTAGAGGTTTTTGAGTACTCAAATCTTGTACAGTAATCTTAAGACTTTGCACGCTGAACATTTTTAACTATTACCTTCTTAATAGAGCATTTGTATACATTGAGATACTAATCCCACGTTCAAAGTGTTAAAGGTCAATCATTCTACCCCCGTGGGATGTTTAGGTGGCCAACTTCATAGAACGCATTTTCTGTTTCATCGATAGTGTTTGGAATACGTTGGACGAATGTTTAACAGTATTAATAACGGAGTTTTTAACTTTTATTTTAAGCAAGCAAATCGCGGCCTGTTATTTCTAAAGGTTTTGTTCGCTTCCTCAGAATTAAAAAAAATTATCAACTATTATTTATTCATCCCTGGTAATATTAACCATTTGAACGTCATGTGATGTTATACCAAATGTTACAACTTCCTCCTCCCTTTCTCCAAAATGATGAGGTTAAGAAATTATGAAATTATACATTCATGACATTCAAGGAGTTAACCCTTTGAACAGTTGATCAATTAAGTATGGACCGTGTGACCTGCTAAAAACCATGTGTTAAAGACCGTGTTAACGACTGTGTGACCAGCTAAAGAGGAGGGGTTTATTAAAAAAAGTGTATTAAAAAAACAAAATAAATCGAGCTAATGCTCTTAACGGGGTTCGTGTTATCGACACTGGCCTTATTTAAACTTAAGAAACTCGACCAATAATGTGGTTTGAAACCCAAACGCTATAATACATATTCGAGATTTTCATTTTTTTGATGTCCACGATACATTTTATTAAATCAACTTTCGATCAACTAATTAAAACAATAGATCATAGTACGAAGTTGTTTTAAAACATCGGCGTTAAATTTCAACACCGATGAAAGTAGCTTTCGAAAAATTACTTTTCACATATGAGAGTACTTTTTTAACACGCTTTCTATAATAAATTGTGGGCGAAACTCTTTTTTCGGCCATATAATTTGCGAAGTACACCGGATTAACGGTTGAGGCGAAGAAGATTTTCGCTCGCGTCGAACGTCCATAGCCCGTACAAATCTACACGAACATGGAGTTTCGAGTCCCGAGGTAGCTCGAGTAGATGTTTTAAAACGCGTACGGTAGAAATATTATCGACGAGACTGTACCAACGGCGAAGACCCGAATCGATTTTAAAAACTGTATCCGTAACAAGCTTTAAATTCGAAATCAATGCAAGAACAACTTCTCGATCCATTTTCTCCGATCGAAAATCTTTAGTTTATTTATGAAAAAAAAAGTAAATAAATAAAAACAAAAAGGGATATGTCTAAAATATATAGTAGCATGAAAATCGATAGTAGTCCACCGGACTGCGCGGTATGTAATTCCATTATAGGTGACACCGAATGTGGAACGAAACGTAAAATACGTTCCAAATCTCCGACAAAAAACTCTAAAACTCTAACAAGTTTGAAATGTACGAAACGAAAAAGTAGAAAAAGAAAGAAAGGAGGCGGTAAGAGGAGTCGCTCGAGTAGTCCGGCGAAACCTAAAAGAAGGAGAAATATTTCGGCAAAACGTAAAATGAGCATCAGGCCGAGAAGTCCTGCAAAACGTAAAAGGAACAGATCGAAATCACCGTCGAGAAAAAATTGTAAATAAATAAAGTCGATCATGAAAGACCCCATTATACACGTGATCGTCCACCTGAAAAATATGCGGACCATGTTAGAATGGTATTCCATATATTTCAGACAGTATAAACAAGTTTTCTCACCCACTTTTCACAAATTCGTAAACCGGTTCAATAAAATTCCGACTCATTTGTATGGCCAAGAGATCGAATACTTTAGGAACTTCCAACTAAAATCCACTTTGTACTTACTCGCTTATGAACTCCATTGCATCGAATAGGAGACTTTTTTATTCAGATGTAAACAATTCGTCGGATTCATATCTGAACCATGTCGTCTGTTATTATCGTCATCCAAGAAGGCTAGTCGACGGGGTTTAACTTGATACCGTAGAAGTATTTCCAGTCGGTCCTAGAGCTCACTACGGCCACGCGCTGGCAAAATTCGTTACATCTAAATTAAATTCTTTGTTAGGCATTCTCAGATTAGTTAAACCGGCTCGTAAATCTAATCTCTATATTTTATCGTCGTTGTTTCTCGTTATTTCAAAACCCATCAATTTCAGATAATTGGGAACATCGTTCAAACTGGCAACCAAGTCGGTCTTTAAATCGACTAGACTTTTTGGGATGCTTACCATCGTCCGTTGCCCTAAAAATTCCAATCTACAGCATCCTTTGTACAGTACGAGCATCTGTCTTGCCAGTAAGCATATATCCGATTCGCTAAATTCTCTGCTGGGTTTGTATTTAACCTCACCGTTAGTGTTATTATTTATATCTTCCAACAGTCATTCGGGGAGAAACGACACTTCCAAGTTTATGGGCGTGAACCTGTTTACTAGAGCGCGAGTCATTTCCATCTTCGGCAACCCGTTCGTGGAATGAATCAGGGAACCTCGAAATTGTGTGGGCTCTCCCGATTGATAAAGATCTCGAACGTAAATAATTGAATTACAGTCACCACTTTGACTAACATTTGCTAGATCGTAGAAGAGGAGTTGAGTTCGTCCAACACCATTATCCTAGACCTCGCGGCTGCCACCAAATCTGGGTTCGTCTCTTTGAAACCCCGTTTCAGAGTCGAGTGCATCAGAAACGAATATCACCTTGTCGGCTTTCCATAAAATAAAATTCGTTATAGTGTCCACATAGTAATCGATCGTATTTGGCTCGGAGTTGAAAATGTTCGACAAAAATTCGGATAACTCGGGGAATACTTTTATCGTCGATCGCCAAGTCGGGAAACGTTATCGCCGGTAGTTCAGATCTCATGCGTGCGTTCCAGCACATTAACGGACGGAACAAAACCCTCAGTCTCAGGTCCCAAGCGCGTCCGTCTTCGAAAACAAAAAAATGATTGGGAAACTCGGTCGTTTTGAACGTAGACCAGTACCGGAGGATGGTTTCCTCGATGTTAAGTTCGAGTTTACTAGAATCGACTTTCTTCAGTTTTTTTTCGGACTTTCTTCTTCCACTTCTTCCTTGCACATTTCTTCACAATAAAGCGTGCAGTCTCTGAGAACTTTTATTTTGGCGCCCGTAAAATAACGCGTATCTCTCACGTTGCACCTGCCTTTGATAATTTTCCATGCTTTATCGTCGAAAAACATGAATTCTGGACGGACGAGGATGGGTATCATAAACGGTGCGAGTAAAAAACCGAACGGTTTTTGTCCACCAGCTGTCGAATCGCTAGAGAGGGCAGACTTCTCGGACTTTCGTTCGTGTCCCAGAATCTAGGTACGTTTACGTGTTCGAAATCTACCGGCTCTGTATCTCCATCGGCATAGATGGTTACGACGAACGCTCTAATAATGGATTTATCCTTCGGTGGATAGTTGACGTAGTGTCCCGAAATCCGGTCGAATAGTTCAGATACTCCCAAATAACGTGCTAATACGGCACCGTCTTTCGTGCCGTCCTGAATGGTCAGAGCTTGACACAACTTGTATGAGTTTGCCTTATCCGGCTTCTGAGCATAATGTATGGCGTCGGTGCCGGTAGCGGGATAGATGCCGTTTTCGAATCTGGTCACGATGTCCCCCACCGCCGTATTTTGCGGAAACCGCGACAGCCAGGGAAACTCGTGACTCGACGTTGTGGGAAATTCGGCGGCCACGATCGCGTCGTATTCCTCTCTCCCATTCCAGTCGCGCAATATTTCAGGGTTCTTACTCAACGTAGTGGGTGAAGGTAGTAACCGTATACCCTCGGTTCCATTTTCAAACTGCCAAACTTTTTCGCTGGGCCTAAAACCTTCGAGAGCTTATTTAGCAAACTGGTTCTAGTTACTTGTATTTCCTGCTCCTTGTATTTGAATAAGGACACTGTGTACGGATAACACACCAAATCCGGGTCTTCGCCCTTGGAAGCCAACGGAAGACTCCAACAAGATATCTTTTCGTCTAATTCGGGAATCGACAGCTTCAAATGGTATAATACCACTGAGTAATCAAGCGTCGCTAAATACACGTTCGGTACTTGAATGTGTAAACCCTTGTCGCGATTTGTAACTCCCTCTTTAGCTAGACAGTAAATTTCAGAGTCGGTGTTTTCCGAGCTAGTAAATAACCGTTCTAGATATTCAACAGCTATCTTCTCGCACATCCTTTGAGTTTCTTCCGTTTTACAATCAAAATCCAATACTATCTGATGGTACTTGGTGTGAGACAGGGAGGATACGGCGCATGTAATACTAGACGGACGGGATTCCAGTATAAACTTTTCGTACAATTTCCTAAAATAAGAGGGGTTGTCCGACTCGTACATAAATTGCGCCTCGTCCTTGCAACCGTAAAATCTTGCGGTCTCTCCAGATTCAATCTAATTTACGGGGGACGAAATTTTTCAATTTGAAAGACCCGTAGTCAAAAACGAGCTCGCATTGGATTTTATACATGATCATGTTTTTATTAACGTATTTTACAAACTGAATAAAGTCCACCTTTTTTTTAAATATTGTCCAAAAGAAAATTAATGAGATTTTAAGTAAATCTCGATCCTTTATAAGTTAAACTATGGTAAAACTTTGATTAATAACGGGGCAGAAGATCCCACTAATCGGTGGAGAACTGATCTGGTTATAAACACTATTTTATCGGGGGAGGTCAGCATTACCGACCCAGGTACGTTCGTAGTTCCACCCACCATGACATATAAAAACTGGCAACATATTACGATACGATTCATTAACATTTGGAAACGTGTTTGCGAATGTCGAACAAAATGAAAAATATGATTCCTTGCAACTGCGGTGCTGTTGTTATAGAAAGAACCCGTTACATTTTTTTAATTCAGCCATCCCATTGATTCTATTTCCGGTCGCTACTTCAAAAGTCTGACGGATTATGAATTATTAGTTGGAGAACAGAATAACCGTCGCGATACCACCTGGATTAGTACGGAAGAGGGGGGGGGAGAGAGATGAGGCTTACGGAAGAAGAAAATGCAGAGTCCGGAATCCAGAATAGTTCCAAAGTAAGCGATATCGACGATAATGATTACCAAGTAAAAAGATGTTTCTCTGTTACTGAAATAGGCTAAAAACTTTATGAAATAACCCAAATTATAGCAACCAGTATGAACCCAGATGAACTACAAGTTTAATCTCAAGACCCGAGTCCGTGAGGATAGTGTCGACTTAGAGTTAGTTCAATAACGACCACAATGTCTGTCGCTAACCTGAACGTTATTTAAACTGTTGAACGGGATTCTACCGAACCTTAAGAGGTTTTCGCATTTGTAAAATGTAAAAAACGTTTACAAATACATAAATTGAAATCCATTTGAATGATTCAGTTATCGTTTATTTTATTACGAATTATTTAGCTTGGTACAAACGATGGATCTCTACGGATATAAAATAAAAACTCTATTGGTTTCATCAAGATTCTATCTAGAGGTGGTGTTTTGCTCTCGACGTATTTTCGTGATGAATGAGATCCGAAACACACGGAGTCTTTCAAATTTTCTAATCCATACTTTTTCCACCAACGTCTCTAAACTCGTCGTATCGTGCATCCAAAAATTTATTTGACGAGTAATTTACTATAATTTTCATCTTGTCGCAAATATCAGTTATTTCGCATTTGAGAGGGTTTATAATATTCGAACCATATTTGGTGTCTCGACCTAAAAAATGAAGCTTTCTCCTGTTGTTTTCCATCCGTAGAGCCGTTTGTTTCCATCTTTGACCACCGTACAATATAAATCTCCTACGGTTTTTGTCACTCGACATCGTAAACCATGTTTTTTGGACAGTCTGTGTTGTGTACGACGAGATGGAAATCAACGTCGTCTATTGGAAAAAACACCCGCACCTTATTATCTCGGCTAAGCTCCAAGGGAAGAATAGTTCCATCTTTCAACTCGAAACCAACAACTGATCCAATAGGCAGGAGCACCTCGTATTTAGATATTTCCCATCTTTGATACATATCGGTGAATGCCATTTATAGTTTGATCGGTTTATTTATACGTTGACAATAAATTTAATCAAAAAATGAGGTGTGATTTTTTTTTTAGCTTTGATGCGGGATTTTCAGTTTCTTGAGCATCTAAGACACCAATAAAATGTATATTCGAATGATAACTGTTTAATATTACTTAGGATTTAACCACATCAGTGTGTACATGCTGGTAGCTAGAAAAGAATGCAAGTAGCTCCTACTAACATACATCCTTGGAGTTGATGTGGTTAAACTAGACAAGGGTAACCCTTGCTCACAATATGTGATTAAATCTTATAGTGGTAAAATAGTGTTTTCAGGGGGTAATACGAAATGGTGTTAGAAGCTTCCTAGATTTTTTAGATGAGTTCCTGTAGTGTTTTACTACATTCGTTATTGAAGATATGTCCAGTTACACCGAACTAAATGGTTCATAAGACCATGGGGGCACTTAACTGCCCTCCTAACCTAATGCTACATTTCGTTTGGTTTAACAATTTAATTGAGCACGAGCATCCATTAAGTGAAACACGATCACCAGTAAGAAACATGACTATTGAATTAGACTGGATTTATGTGCATGTCCCGGCACACCACAGATTGGAACTGCTGGTAGAGCGTTTAATAGCAGATTAGAATATACGAAGGATTCCATTTGATACCACAGACTTGAGTTTCAAGAACCATCGGAGACACTCAAGTATTTCTGATTTCAGATCGTGGTTGGTGTGCTGTTCTGCAATTTTCATTTGGACCGTTTATCAACCCTGAAGAAAGGGAGTGTCGAGTCAGAGTCAACCACATTTGAAACTTTAAAAAAAAATTATGTGCTCTTCGTCGATTACTCGGACCTAACGAGTTCGTTTTTTCTTTTATGATCGCTTAGGGTGCGTAAATGATCTCGAACTTTGTTGAAAGTATATTTTTTGGTAAAATATTTCTGTGGGCACCAATGGTGGTGTACTAGCGATTCGTTCTTTATCAAGGCGGATTTTATATTATCTTTTATAATGAAGTCACTTAAATATACTTGCATTAGTTCGGAATAGTGAGGTAGAAATTGTTGTTTGTGTTTGACCGGTTTTTTAGCAGTTCCGACTCCGCTGAATCCTGGTCGAGGTAATAATGGGTCCTCACTACTAACAGATTCTTCCTTGCTGTTTCTTGCAGTATATTAAGGAAAATTGGAAATTAAGCCAACAGCGAAAATCATACACAAGAA
>JAHWFP010199699.1:4620-17304 GCA_023313725.1 Lithobius niger
AACTTTGTTTTTTATTATTTGCATCATTAATCAATTTTGTAGTTATTTTGTTTACACTAAGTTACTCCTTTGGCTGTTTCTATTTTAAGCCTATTGTATTCTTTCATCTTTACAGAGTCAATAATGACCATACTTTTAATACGCTTTCACATTATTATTTTGTTTTAATTTATCAGGGCTGCAAGTTCTTCGGTTATCCATGTTTTTTTTGGTCTTGACTCCTTTTTGTTACTTTTTTTTTCGTAGCGGTATTCTCAATATAAATTTTATTGATTTTACTTTTGAAAACACTGTACATTTCATTAGGATCGTTACAAAACTCATCGAAACAAAGCCAGTTGACGGTTTTCATTTCATTAACATTGTTTTTACGATTTAAAATAGAAATTTTTCCTACTTCATACTCTTCATCAATATCGTTTGGCATGTCGATTTTGAGTGCAATAGAATATTGTAGTGATCTGCTAACTTTTTTCGTACACAAACTCCAATGCAGTTTAGTGCTTTTGTTCTTATAAAACAATCGTCGAAACAAAAAATCGTAATTTTGTCTTCATATGGCTCAACTCTGGTAGTTGAGTGTATTTGAACAAAAATTCCGTTAGACGTTACTTTATTTAAATATTTATACACCCGAAACTAAAACTGGTATCAGAGAAGCCGCCAAGTTTACAAAAAGGATCGGCCTTTGAAAGTAGTGACATCATTCAACCAGGGAAAGGCCGCCAAAGTTAAACCTGTTAGCCAAGTTAATAATTGGCCCAATAGTTCGAAGGTTAAATGAAAACTAGAACATTGCTACTGGCGGTAGCAATCTTAAAATTTTCAATTAACGGCCAATTATTATTAGGTGCGATTAACTTGGCTAACAGGATTAACCTTGGCGGCCTTTCCCTGGTTTGAATGATATCACTACTTTGAAAGGCCGATCATTTTTGGAAACTTGGCGGCTTCTCTTATACCAGTTTTGGTTTTGGGTGGATATCACAGCTTTCATTGGACTGTAAACGAACGAAGGATCAGACGGTTTAATCGATCCCTCTACCTTTTCTGTCTGGAGGAATTTTATGTCCATAAATTTGCTCATTCATAATTTTCACATTTGCCTTGGCCCAATTAGCTGTTAGGCCAGTGAAATTGACACGGTCAGAACTTGCATAGGCTTACCAATGTTCAATTTACCGTTAGTTGAGTCAAAGTGGCACGGTTGTGGTTTATTGTTTGTGCTTGTTTCACAGGCTTAGTTATGTTCAATCGCAATTTTGAGCGTACTGGCTATATGAAACGCTGATGTTGGTTCGTTTCGCTCACTCACTAGGTTAATTTGAATCACGGCAGGAATCTGGAATTGTTCACTCAAATAAATCAGGTTAGCGTATCTACATTGGTTACGACTGATGTTTATCAATAACGTATTGCTTAAATAATGTAGTTCACGAATAACAATCGGCGCAAGTCATAATGTTGATTGTTGCCAACTGGAACAAGCTGACGTCATCATACGACTTTTGGAAGAAGACACAGTTTCGTCTACGTCGGCCACTTTCGTCTGCTGGTTTTTAAATCTCTATCACATGATTGTAAGTATAATCGTTTGGCTTAGAAATATGAGGCGCCGTTTGGGACTTAATGCGCAGTCCATTCGTAAAGAAATTTTTTAAACTGTAAATATATTTTCCAATCCATAAATATATTTCTCAAACTGTAAATATATTTTATCAAACCGCACCTATAAATTTCATCCGTAAGTATATTTTTTTACCTTACATTTAATTTTTCATTCGTAAATATATTTTTAAAACTATAAATATAAATTGCCAGACCAACCTTACTTACTTATAATTTCGTCCATAAGTATATTTTTCAAACCGTAAATATATTTTTCAAACCGTAAATATATTTTTCAAACTGTAAATATAAATTTCCAAACCAACCGTAGGTATAATTTTTATCCTTAAATATATTTTTTTGTTCCGTGCGGAACCAGTTTACCCCTACACCGGAAAGCTACCTCACTTGGCGGCTTTAGCCCGCTTTGACCAGAGACGTCCAAGCCAATGGTCTAATCAGGGTAACGTTATAATGGGCGCGGTGGACTTATTGAGTTAGAAATTATACAGTACATACGATTGGACGTTTCAAATGCTTGTGGTGGATGATGTGGACGCTGCAGTGGCAGCGATCCTAAAGTCCCGGCTGTAAAAATAGTTAAGACTTACTGTACTAATTATTAAAAGCGCAACCAAGATCCATTTTTCAAATGCTCTAGTCCCGGTGCCAAGTCCTAGCTGCAATTCTCATTAGTAAGTCTTACCTATTTTATTGTCGGGACTCTAATATTTAGGACTTGGGTCCCGGCACCGAGACTAGAGCATTTCAAGAATGGGTTCCAGCCGCAATTCTCATTAGTAAGCCTTGGTTAGTTTCTGCTGTACAGACCCCAATATTGGGGACTTGGGTCCCGGCACCAGGAGTTGAGTTTTTACAATGGATCCCGGTTGCACTTTTAATAACCCGCCCGTGATCGTCGTTATTAAAGTTTACTCAATCAATGATGGTCTGGTGCGAAACAGGTTCCGCACTGAACAAAAAAATATATTTAAGGATAAAAATTAGACGTACAGTTGGTTTGGAAATTTATATTTACAGTTTGAAAAATATTTTTATGGATGAAATTATAATTGGTCTGGCAATTTATATGTACGGTTTGAAAAATATATTCGCGAATGAAAAATTATCTTTACGGTTAAAAATATACTTACGGATGAAAAATTAAATGTACGGTAAAAAATATATTTACGGATGAAACTTGTACGTGCGGTTTGGTAAAATATATTTACAGTTTGAGAAATATATTTACGGATTGGAAAAATATAGTTACAGTTTGACAAATATATTTACGAATGGACCTTGCATTAAGTCCCAAACGGCGCCTCATATAGAAATGTAGTACTGCCAATTTTAAATGTTTCAGCCAACTCAGTAGGAGTTCGTGTACCGTCCTCTTCAAGTTTTCATTTAACGTCCAAAGTATTATTCGGTGCGGTTCCTATTAACTTGCCTAATAGGATTAACCTTGGCGACCTTTCCCTGGTTCTCTTATACCAGTTTGGGTTTTGGGTGCATATCACATGTTTCAGAGGATTCTCACTGAAGAAAAGATCAGACGGTGTAATCGTCATCTGTACCTTTTTGGTCTGGAGAAATTTGATGGCTATAAATTTTCTCATTCATAATTTTCACCTTTGTCATTCCCAATTAGCATTTACGTCAGCGAAATTGACACGGTTTGATGCTGATTTTCGTTCACTTCGTTCACTCAAACAGCGCATCCCTCCTCACTTGGCCCTACCTCGGTTAACGTTAATCATTCAATCACTTAGTTACCATGGTGTTCACGAACACATAATTGTACCTTTTATCGTCGTGGGGCAGATAATTTAGTTTGGATTCGCGTAACAAAAAAACGACTAAACCTTTACAATAAAAAATACTCCGTCTCTTAGTGAACCACATATTTGCAAGGACAAGACTTCTGACAATTAGGTACTGAAACGATAAGCGTGTAACACTTGCATGTTATAATCTACTGTTGGATGACAATACAAACAATGGTTACAACAATACTTTTGCACTTACGAGCCCCTTCAGGGCCACGTGCTTGTAGCTGCAACCCCCATTTTAGACAAAGACACTTCCCCATATGACGCTTTACCTGTCTGGCAACTTTCCCTAATCAGCTGTAGACGTGTCTTTATACCCTATGAGAATTAACACGGAAGCCTGCGGACTAGTTATAGTTACTATCACTAGTTACTATAGTCACCAGTCACACAAATTCAACGTTATTGAGGACACTTTTTCTCCATGAAGGACACTTTCCCACATTTTCGTGTTGACGTTTTCTTCGTTACTGGACCCAAGACACCTGATTCAAACGATTTGCAAAGATTTCTACCGCATGGGGAATTTACACCAGTATGCTGAATTCAGGTATAAGTTGGTTTCAGTTAAAAGACACAGTCTGCTATGAGGCCGCCTTTTTTCATCTACAATGATTTTTTAACAATCGAATGTCTACACTCTACTATTACTCGGCGGCGACACACTATCGTGTGTCTACATCATTGTTTTGCACTTAGCAATCTTTTTTGATTCTCTTTTAAAATATCAATATTGACATCACCCAGTATACAAAAAATTTCAATTGTTTCATATTGTATAAAAATTAAAACTTAATCAGGAATAAGTTAAGCGATATTAGAGGCTCGGTATTAGAGGTTCATCGCCCTTCCGTATCCTTCCTATAATGTTTGATTGGTAAATTGGATTATTTGAATGAGCAACTGTCTATAAATTATTAATATAGCCAATAGAATATTACTTATCTTGATATGAACTTCCCTCGGCATGAATTTCCATCTGAAACGTCAAACTTTGAACTCCTATAGTTTCGCCCAAAATTAACTTACAGCAACGAAATTCGGTATTTCACTGCATTACAACTCTTAATGACAACAAACGAACCGTTTGGCGTCCACATCATGGAAATTTCATGTTGTTGTTGTTGTTCATGGTCTTCTTGTTGTAGTTGGGACTCTTTGCCCTCATCTGGAGATCGAACCACTGAACCAATTTTCAAGTTCTATAGCTTAAAACGTAGGTATGGACAATGCCTAACGCCTTGTGCATGTTATTTTAATGTAACTACTATATTCTCGTGACGGAAAGCCAAATGAGCTAGAAACTTTGCTCTCACCTAAAGATCGAACCAATGAACCGATTTTCAATTTCTATAGCTTAAAATGTAGGTATTAACATCAACCAGGGCCTTTTGAACGCGATGTTCATGTGACTGCAGTATTCTCGTTGGCATAGAGCATTTATTATTGGAGAGCACTGGGCAGCAATCATGAAGTGGAGCACACATTTTTCTTGCAAATCCTGTTAAAAACATAAATTGTGGTACACAAGTCTTTCTAAGCAGTACAAATCGAGCCTGCCACGGATCCCCCTTGAAATATCCCCAAAGGCACCTACGCCCCCTCCCCCTAAATCCCCTGTACTCCCTCCCTTAGGCTTGGGCAACAAATTCTTGTAGAGCAAGCTAAAAACGTGAAATTTAATACACAAGTCATTCTTAGCAGCATAAATTGAATCAGCCACGGAACTCCCATGATATATCCCCCCAAGGGCCCCCAGCGCCCCCTCCAGCGCCCCCTCCCTCAACAAATTCTTGCAAATCGAGCTAAAAGCTTAATATTTGGTACACAAGTCATTCTTAACAGTATATATCGAACAAGCCATGGAACCCCCATGAAATACCCCCAAAGGGATCCCAGTGTCACCTGTATCCCATTATTGAGGTTTTACTAACAAATTCTTGCAGAAAGGGCTAAAAGTATGAAATTTGGCACATAATCCATTATTAGCATTACAAATCAAACCACCCATGGAACCCCCCACGAAATTCGCCAAAGGGCCCCCCAGTTCTTTCCTGTGCCCTCTCCCGGATGCTTGACCAACAAATTATTGCAGTTCGAGCGAAACACTTGAATTGTGGAACACACATCGAACCAGCCATGGAACCACCATGAATATTCCCAAGCGACCCCCCACCCAGTCAACTTTCCCCCTCCCTGCGGTTTGACTAACAAATTATTGCAGATCGAGCTAAAAACATGAAATTTGATACACAAGACATTCACAGTAGTAAAAAATAAACTAGCTATGGAACCCCCTCCAGATAATCTACATAGCGCTACAACGGTCCCCCCCCCCCTTGCTCCCTCCTTGAGGCCTGACCAACTAATTCTTGCAGATAGTGCTAATAGAATGAAATGTGGTAGACAAGTCATGGTTAGCAGTAGCAATGAAACAGCTGGAACTTCCGCGAAATCCGCCCTATGTGGTTGATAGACGAAAAATTCTTGTTGATCGTACTGGAGGCATGCATTGTGGTACACCAGTCATTCCTAACAGCAGAAATTGAACCATCCATGGATCCCCATGCAATACCACCAACATCCTCCCCTAGCAATTCCTCCCCCCCTCCTGTGCACCGCCATGAAGCATCAATGACCAACAAATTCTTGCTGAACGTACTAAAACATGCAGTGTTGCAGCAAAAATCGAACTAGATTCGGAGCCCCATGAGATACAATCCCCCTTCCCCAGAGCCTGTGTCCAGTGGCTGTGTGTTCTCCATGAGGCTGATGATCAACAACAAATTCTAGTTTCATTTGTACTGCTATAAGAATGAGTTATGTAGCAATTCATGGTTTAGCGCAGTCAGCAAGAATTTGTTGATCAATAACCTCGGTGAGTGTGGTGGGAGACAGGAAGGAGCCTTAGGGGGGTATCTCGACGGATTCTATCACTAGCTCGATTTATAAGCTAAGAAGAGTACCTAATTTCATGGTTTTTATCTCGATGTTCATGATTAGCCCAAATTCTGGCCCATAACAGCTGTACTACACCAGAGATCGAACCAATGAACCAATACTCAAGTTTTAAAGCATAAAACATAGGTATGAAGAAGGTCTACCGCCTTTTGAACTCTATTTTAATATGACTACAATTATTGTTGTTATTCTTATTCGGGAAATTTTGCTTTCACCTAGAGATTAAACCAAAAAACAGGTTTTCAATTTTTATAGCTTGAAATTGAGTATTAAAAAGGCTCTCTTTCTAACAGTTATTTTAAGGTGATTACAGTATCATTTAGTGTTATTCTTGCTGAAACAAGAAAAAAATAATGGATATTAGTATTAAAAAACGCTTACGCGTATAAAATACAGATGTAAGGCTTAAAAAACTTAAAAGTCCTAAAGGAACAGATATTAGAAAAAAACATTCACACCAATACGTGTAAAAGAATACGTGTTTTTTTTTTTGGGACGCTGGAGATTCTTTTACACGTATTAGTGCGACGTTGATGGCGTACATGTTTTTTTCTAATATCTGTTCCTTTAGGGTTTTAAGTTTTTTAAGACTTACATCCATATTTTACATGCTTAACCGTTTTTTAACTCTTTAAGGTACAAACGTTACGTTCACCAGACCAAAAAATGAAACTTGTTAAATTTGTGCTGTATTTATCAACCTAAAGACATATCAACCGAAAAAAAAATTTTTGTAAGGCTTTACTAGAAACTGTAATATTGCTTTAAAACCACAGCGTTCCGATGCACAACAAAAATAATAAAACATTTAACCCTTTAAGGGACAAACATAAATTCTTCAGATCCAAAAAAGTAAAACTTACCAAATTTTTGCTGTATTTGTGGTGTACCTAAAGACATATTAACCGGGAAAAAAATTTGTAAGGCTTTACTAGAAACTAAAATGTTGTTTAAAAACCACAGTGTCCCGATGCACAGCAAAAATAATGAAACGCACACCGCCATGTTGGATGCCAACAAACTCTAAATACCCGGATGCACAAGTAGTTTTTCAGCTTGCCGGTAGATGGCAGCATCTTAGGTTGTTTGCGTACAACACTGTCCGTGAACGAAACTTCAGCGGTTAACAGGGATATAATTTAAATGTACAACGTTGTTTATAAACAACATGCTCTCTTAAAGGGCTAATACTAATGCGGTTTTAATGTACGCACAATCTGTGCTAAAATTCTTAATCGTCCAATAATTAACTATTATTATAGGTTTTTACATGACAAAAATGCACACCATTGATTCGGCAATATGAGACCTCAGGACGCGGTCAATGCCATTTGATTTGTTAATCTTCATATATTTTGTAATATTAGCGCCCAACAATTACAACAGAATTTTTTATGTTTTTGAATATTCACCGTTTGCCCGTCTGAGTATTTATTGGAGCAGGGGTCGCAGCAGAAAATCCGCAAAACTCCAATCCCACTTCTGCTTAGCGTACTTAATATTACAGTGGAACCCTGATTTTTTCGAACACCGATTTATTCAACAGATCTAGAAAAAAAATGTGCTTAAACAAATTTATTTTTTGGAATAAATTATGTATTTTTAATAAGAGTATAAAGTAATGTACTACACTTAATATAGCATTTTGTTGGCTTACATTCTTTTAATAAATTAACTGAGCACACCAGATGAATTAAACCTGTTTGAAATTCTTATAAATTATTGTCCAGCCTAGCAAAATGCAAATATTTTTCACTCGGTCGGGTAGGGTGAGCATTCTGTTTTTTTGTCTTCGTTGCGAAGTAAGGTAAAATGGATCATATAAGTAATCTATTTAAACGCTCAAAGACCTACTGCATAATCCTAATTATTGTTTTGAAATGCAATACAAATATAGATTTACCAACAGCAAAGTGCCGATTGTCCGAGCAATACTTGGTTCATACTTCGGAACATACTTGGGAAAACTGCTTTGCCACACTTCATAAAACGTAGCTCAACTTTCTGCGCCACCTCGATTAACTTCAGTTGGTAATAAATACCCCTATTTTTGAGGTTCCAGGTTGATTCATTCATTTTGCGTACTTAGTTTATGCCTCGTACTGGATTTTCCACATGTAATTTTTAATTAATACTCTACTATACTTTAAGCTTATTTCGTTTAAATAAAATTATGGTAGTAATGGAAAATACTCAGTTGGTTTCCGACATGTAGCTATCGTGCGCTACGATTAATGGCGCACGTTTTAATAGTCTAATACAGCTACACACACTTCAACGCCAAACGAATTATACATCAACAATAATTAACACGCCGACCTACTTAAATTAACGAAATAACGGCTTCAATAAATCAGCGAAAGTGAGAAATTTAAAAAAGGTACCGTGAAAATGACAACAGCCAATCGAAAGCCGAGCGCATGGATGAGCTATTTTCTGTCACGCGAGCACAGGCGATGAAAAATTCAGCCAATAGCGCCACCATGCGACAGTCAGGGCAAGTTTACAGACCGCGCGCAGGGCGCTGGAGGACGCGTGGCGTGGTGTTTTACTGATTAACTGCGTCCGCTTGTTTGTTTACGTCAAAAGCCCACGTGGAGAGGCAAGAACGAATCGTTCGTCCGGCGCGCTGGTACCCCGATCTGTTGGGATTGGGAAAAAAAACTGCCCTCCGCGTAGCGGGACACTGGAGCTTGGTCTGTCGAGTTGCATTCAGGAATAGGATAATGGCCGATCAAGTACCGCCGCTTACGAGTACCACTTCGCTGCCTGCCTTGCGCAAGAGCCAGCACGTAATTTGTTCTATTGCAACACCACCAAGCTTCTCGTGCTGTTAGATTGCAACAGTGTTGCATTGTTGCACTGTTGTTACTAATTGCGGCCACTCAATTAATTACTTTATTAGAAAACAAAAACGAAGTATTTGATGTTTAAACTAAGGTTTAACTGATTCGAAGCCAAAACAGCAAAGTAACACAAATAAACTTTCCTAATACACGATAGGTCTGACTGGTTTATTGTACTTGGCTAAGCAACATCCTTGAAAAATCGTAAAAACCAAAGTTTTAGTGTGCTTAGTACACACCTACAGATGAGGTAATTCAGAGTTCGTGCGACTCCTTGAAAACCTGGAAATGTCGTTGAATATAAAAAAATGAAATGCCAGTCCTGAAGTCTTGAATAAGAAATTTTGTAAAGTGGTATACGTATCAATAGGATGGACGGAAAGGAGGCGACTTGACTAGAAAAATGCTGACAAATTTAGCCCCGGAAGTACTGTGTAGCCTATATTAAGGAAAATTGGAAATTAGCCAACAGCGAAAATCATACACTAGAAATAACGTAGTTCAGTAAGTCACCTTTATGCACTTACGTTTCGTCGGAGTGGCATGACCCGGATTCCAACCAGCTACCCAGTTCGACCCCAGATCACTTGCTTAGCGCCTTAATCGCTATGGCCACATCCTCCACTGGTTAGCGATTAAGGCGATTTAGGTGTCTTACTGAACTACGTTATTTCTAAGTGTATGATTTTCGCTGTTGGCTAATTTCCAATATTCCTTAATATTTCCAGCGATTTATGTCTATTTATTAGCCTATATTATACATTATATTATTCTTACAATAATTTTTAAAGTCGCGATATGGTTTTAATTTTATTTACGTGTTTTAATTACATTTACGTGAACATAGCAGTAAGGTTTCACGTGGATTAAACAGTACACGAACACTGCGGTATGTGAAAGCTTGCAGGAAAGTTTTCTTTGTGTTACTTTGCTGTTTTGAATTCGGATCAGCTAAACCTTACTTTAAACATCAAACGACTTCGTTTTTGTTTTCTAATTCGTGATACTTTGACATACCAAGTTGATTTACTGTACTCATTGAAAATGCACTGATAGATAAGCAAAAAATTATAGCACTTTTCGAAGGCATTTACCCCAAATTGGCAAGCGTATTCGGTTTTGGTTCTATTAACTGCTGGGCGCAAACAGAAAAATTCTTTTTGGACAATACAAGAATGCCTTCACCCATGCGATTTGGGCGATCGATTCTATTCACAACAAAATAGTCATTCGTAATCAATGCCGCATCCAAAATTTGTGATGTAAGCCATGAAACGGTAGTAAGAAGGAATTTAAGACTAAATTTTCACTCCTGACGGCGACGATAAAACCACAATGGCATCGAATGGGACACGATTTAATTTTTGACAAAATGTAAAAAATTTGTTGTCTTGTTCACAATACATGATTTTTTTTTAAATTAATTTCTGTGAGCCTTAAGTCAGCCGAAGTAATTTAATGCTTGTATGGCTGAACCGGCTCAATTTTGAACATTACCAGACTTTTAGAGAAGAAGAAATATCTGGTAAAGGGAGGTGCCAACCTGGGGATTCGATCCGGGAAACCTCCGATCGTCGTAGGGGCCGAAAGATTGTCCAGAATTGGCCAGAATAGTTTACATAGCCGCTGTAGGAGCATGGTAGCCTCTCGCGCTACCCTGGCCGGCAGTCCTGGCGGGGATTAAAAACCACATTACAAACCCATGGCTGGGTGGGCACATCACCCGCAAACAATTTAAGTTCCATTAATTTATTTGCAAGAGAACGTGCGTTGAAAAAACAAACGTTCAATAAATCAGTGGAATTAACATTGTTATCATGATGTCATTTCTTGCGTTTTTCGATAATCCTACCCCTAAAAATAGCCAAACTTTCACCTTCAGCATTTCCCCGGCTTTAACAAATTATATTTTTTTCTTTGCTCGAACGTGGATTCTCTACTTTAAAAAAACATTAGCAAGATCTTTAGATTTACGGAGGACTTTGGCATTAGCCAAGACCTTTTTAGCATTCTCAGGATAAGAGAAGTGTAAACGCCTTGCTCCACGTACTTATTCATTACGTTTACCCACACAAGTAATGGAGTATGCCAAGGAGTTACAATCGATAATATTCATAATTTCCGCGATTTGAGCGTCAAAATCGTTACCTTTAACACAGAAGGCAATAACGTTGTGAAGATTTGTTTGACGTTGCATAAATTTGTTAAAAAGGGAATCGGTATTTACGCCAGATGAGCTATGGGATGACCCCTGATCAACCTGCTGCTTTAAAATCTTAATCTCTTCATCATGCTTGTCTACTTTCAGTTCAATTTCTTTAATTTTTTTCCCCCTGGTTTTCGATCGTAGTTTTTAAGTCGCTTAAGATATCTTTAGTTCTATCAGCCTGATTCCTAATATAACTAACATCCGAACAAAGCTATGTTAGTTCCGAGCGGCACACTTTACAAAACCAGGAGCTGGCTTCAGATTGTGAAAGAGTTTTTTTTATAAGTTTCTACGTCATATTTAAGGCATTTTATGACATGCAACCAGCGATTGCATATACCGCATTGAAGAGAATCCCTATCTGATTTAGTAACCTTTTGGTTGCATATCGAACATCCAGAAGTAATAAGCATATTGCAAAAGGGTATAGGCTACCATCCCCAAGAATGGCTTGCATCTGGCTTTCGGGAACAAATACTCTACCTGGTGGGAAAGCTCTTCCAAACAAGAATTATGCATGGGATGCGGTGAAAATCATTTCACAGTAAATCCTTTAATTAATTTATCAAGGAGCTCCGATTAGTTTCTGTTGCTCCAATTCCTACACTAATTGTTGAAATTTTGTTCGTAATTCTCATTGCTAATTTCGAGGTTCCTTTCCAGTTTTAGTAAGCAATAGTCAATCGCTACTTTCACCATTGATCAGTTGAGCCAAAAGCTACCTGCCCCTACACATCACGGTATTCTTCTTTTAAACCAAGGCTCATATCGATCGTCTCCCATCAGAAATAGGTTCTTAACACATATGAAAAAAAAAGAAAAAAATACGATAGTGCTGCAGAAGCAAAACAGGAGGTTCCAGTCACCTTTTAGATTGGTTCACCGAACGCGCCTATTTCGGTGATCAAATGCAAGAAAATCTGCTTAGAATCTACCTTCTAGGCGTTACTGTTTTAAACTGGTGACTGTCATGGAACGAAGAACACAACAGGTGTATAGCAAACATATATGTAAATTTGTAAAAGCCTAAAAAATATTCAAAATAATTTTTCAATCGAATCTGAATTTCTGTTGACAATTTAAAACGGGCCAAACCGTGTATGCACTCATTCCATTCATCTAGTAGGCTATCGTTGTTTTACGAGGAGTCAGCACTCTAACCTCTCTGTTGGAATGTAAAAAAAATAGCTGGTCTTGATCCTTAGAAAAAGGGATATGTGTTTTC
>JAHWFP010199700.1:609-18812 GCA_023313725.1 Lithobius niger
GTCCCGGACTGGTTGTCCGGACCGTACAGCTGCAGTCCCGGACTGGTAGTCCGGACCGGACAGCTGCAGTCCGGACTAGTGGTAGATCGGCAGACTGTCGACTCGGTGTCGAGTCTGCCGACTGTCCCAGTGACAATCGTCCGCCCATGTCCGCAAGAGTCGTGGACCCTGGGACTGGGACTGGTGAGGACTGCCATCCACCCCCCCGATGACGGGAGTAGCGGTAGGAGTCCAGCACCAACAGATCTACGCCAGAGGACCGACTAACCGCCCTAGGGTGTGACCCGGGCTAGCTATAACGGTCGTGGCCGTGTTACCAAATCCGACCCGTCGTTTCCTTAGGTTAGGAAACGCAGCGTCAGTCACATTACCTGTACTTTTCCTTACCTGTAATTCCATTCAGCAGCGTGGCCTCGCAACCCGGACTGCCTGCGTTTGCATGCGTGGAACCTTTGATCCACCGGACGCTGCCGGACATGGCCACCGACGGACACTGCCGGATGTGGACACCGACGGACACTGCCGGACGCGGACACCGACGGACACGGACACCGCCGGGTCCCATGCAGTCCCAAACTCAATTTGCCTGTGTAAACACTACACACAACGACTCGTCGCCGCTATTATCATCACCACAATTCACAAAGCACGTAAAATGGCAAGCAAACGTGCAAACTACTATAAATAATGACACATGGCGACGTTAAAACATAGACAAACGTGGTTACGTTTGCCGATAAACATCGCCAATGGGCGCCGTTCGCGCCCAACTTCCTTTGTCCCATTCTGCCGATCCCAGAATCACCAGTTCTTGGCAAAACTGGCACTCTAGATCTTCCAACACTCCACATAATATCCGAAAACACGGCAATCCTTCAGGTCTAGTCTTCTATCGAATAGCCTTCCCTCTTTCCCGAAGCAGGAACAACGATTACAATCCGCCATTTTAGGCCTATTCGGCTGAGCGAAAAACGATGCGACTTTACTCGTCGCGTCCCAAACAAACTGTGACGAGTAGCGGGAGAGGGGCGCCGCCTGACGGCGGTCATGCGCCCCAGGGAGCGCCATTGCAAGGGCCCGGAGTGCGTTTAAATTAAAGGTTGGGACGAAAGGCATTTCCAAACTTGGAAAGCATAAATAAAATACAGGTAAGTATTTTAGGATAGTAGTAAAAACCAATTTTAACCAGGTGGCCCTGGTAAATTGATGCTTTATATGCCAGCAGACCTCGTCACCAGTGGTGGTGGAGCCATAATAGGTGCCTTAGTTACGAGCTGGCTACCCCAGAATCAACAGACTCTACGAACCTGAAGCGACGGGACTACAAGCGTGAGACGGTCGAAGGAGGGCCATTTTCCTGGGGTGTAGGGAACCCAGCACGACGAGGTGTAGTCTTGTTTCTTGAGGCCCTCTAGTACGTCCTGTTTCGTTAGGAAAGGGAAGACTAGAAGTGAGCCAGCATTCGTTGTATCGAGATAAGAACGTTGGAGCGGAGACCGTTGTGGATGCTTACAGGTTCAGGGGCGAAGGATAAACAGCTACAACAGAAGAGGCCAGTAGGCGTTTATCAAGCGAAGAGGTTGATAGAACATCAAGTCAAAGGACGGCGGGTGAGTAGCTTGACTTGACTTCTGCAACATGGTGGGCGGCGACGAACTGAGAGCTGTGTGAAAGGTTTTCTTCTTTTCTGCAAAAACGAAATTGAGATGAAAAATGGTCGACGTGGACATCTTCGTCACATCAAAGTAGAGACGAGGAATAAAATCCTGTAAGATAGGTGAACGCATAACAGGTAAGGGTCGTAAGGTGAGTAGTGCCAGACAAATGGATGGCAGTCTGATGAAAGAAGCGGTCGCTTGTTGGTCGCATTTGTGAGTGCTGATCTAGCTGCCGTTTTCAGGAGGAGTGTGTGTCAGGTCGAGATATCAGTCTCGTTCGACCCAGATTATAGACCAACCGATGGGGTCATCAACTTGGAAATCCAGGGAGTCATAATGACAAAATGTGATGCAACCGTACGGAGAGGTTGGAGGAACCGGAGCTTCGGTAGCTGAGGCAAGAACTGGCGAAGGAAGTCTTGAGCATGACAGGGGTAAAACAGCGTCGCTAGGGGTGGAACTGACGATGCGACTGAGAACAGGGGAGTTTTTCTCATAGAAGAAATGAATGCGAAGGAGAAGCTTATCCCATTATCAGACAGCGGACTCCCGGATAAAGGCTGTGCCAAGAGTAAAAAGGTCAAACGGCGTCAAGTCGCTTCGTGCCTTGAGTAGCAAATGGCTGCATAGGGAAACTTGCAAGAGTGTCCCAGTGAAGAAGCGATCCAAGATGACGGTCAGGGTCCACACAAGGTGGGTCTCGTTGTTCATCGATTATGAGGTTGAAATGAATGTGGAACCGGCTTACTGCAGGAACGAGGATTGTTATGAAGCAGCGTGGGCCTAAGGCTACCCATTTCGCCTTGTCAATAACCTGTTTACGGTCGTGGCGTGAGGATAAAATGGCGGTAAATCATGTGGCTACGACGGTGGTGTTTGAGCAAACGACTATTTTTGTTGTGAATGGTGAATGACCAAACAGGGAAGGACGACACTTGGAAAGAATGTAGTGTTGAAAATGTCAAGGCGGGGTCATTGGTAATATTCAAAGAAGGCAGGTCGTGGAAACGACCAAGAATTGTTTGGTCGTCCGCTCGGCGATGCGTTGGTGACGGCGAGCCATTTTCGATGTCAGATTGTCGTGTGCTGTGCGAATGAGTGCACCTTTCGACACTGTCTTGGTGTTTGCTATACGAAGGAGAGCAGATTCTACCAAGAGCGTGTGGGCAGTAGTCAAAATGGACACAATATGCAAGTCCAATGGCCGCGATAACCAAAAGACAACTACTGACCACGCAGAACGACAGCTTGTAGAGATGCGGCCGAAGAAAAGCATGACTCAGTCGCAGGTAGACAAGGCCAAGACCTCAGTAGCTTCGGAGTGGGCGCTAGAAGGGTGAACGAATGCAGTTTGTAAAACCACAGAATGAGGTGGTTGCGGTCGTTGACGACCGAAGAAGGGCAACCATTGAAGACACTGAAGTGGTCATTGAATAAAGAGCCACACACTCCGCTTGAGTGAACTAGCGATATTCAAAATTGAAGTGATGGTGACATCGAGATGGACGAGGTCACCCGGAGAAACATCCAAGCCGCTAACAATTGCATCGTGCAGCGCTGCAGGAGAGGCAAACGACGCACTGGATGCAGAAGACTGTTATGGAGAAACCTGGGTTACACGTTGGAAAAACGAAGGCCGAATGGCCGTGCCAATGGTAACGACCGCGGAAGAATGCTATGCTTTCGCACTGGAGTTTTGTTTGTTTTTAGGTTTTTTTTGTGTGGTTACACAGGTGTTTGCCTGCTTCGAGTAGAACGAATTTCATTGGCAGGTCTGTTGTGTGTCTGCTTCCGACAGG
This sequence comes from Lithobius niger, assembly GCA_023313725.1. Lineage (NCBI taxonomy): Eukaryota > Metazoa > Arthropoda > Chilopoda > Lithobiomorpha > Lithobiidae > Lithobius > Lithobius niger. Next base: position 4,067 of record JAHWFP010199700.1, read on the forward strand.
AGGCGACAGAAGAGAGGGTGGAAAAACACCTTGGGAGGACACAAACAATCATTCGTACCGTTGCAGCAGTAACTGGGCGAGGTTAAAGACAGTCGTTGCCAGGGTGGCAAAGGAAATAAACGCCTAAAGGATGCCGGCGACCATTAGAGCGATGTAGAAATGACTGGTTAATACGAACAATGAGGATCTAGTAAAGACTGTGGTCGCCTACTGGCCTTGAAATTGGCAGCTAGAAACGATGGAATGACTTATTTATTTCGTAAATGCGGGCTTTCAGAGCTGAGCTGAATTGTTTCAAAGTACACAGCAACAAACAAAACAACAAGGCTTTATCACTGCGACCTTACCAAGTGGTCGGCTGTAAAACCTATGTAAGTAGAAACAAAACAATAATGAGGCATGGTTATGCTGGCGATTTACTTTCTGCCACTCCCAGGGGGGAAAAAAATGATACAGCCACCAGGCCAAAGGTTTCAACTTTGTTCTACAAAAGCGTATTTAATTAGTTACTTCCAATAGAAATATTTAAAGGTCAGTCAGTAACTGGAGACCAAGTGCGGAAAAGGGGTCATGGTAGCATCATGTTCAGGGTCGCGGACTGAGTGAGCGAAGCGAAAAAATTTGACTTGCGAAACTTCATACGGTCAAACGTGGACATACGCAGAAGCAAACAAACCGTACCAGTGCTGCAAACGGTGTCACCAACAACACCCATGTGTACAACGGATTTCAGCAAGCAATGCAACATTATTAGCCAGCAAAAATATCTTTCATGTAGCGATGCTTGACCGTGCCAATTTTTAAATCTGTCCATCCAATAATTAAGTCACAGGAAGCGCTGATTAAGTGAGCGAAGCGTACGAAAATCAGCATTTGTTTGCTAGTCTGAGCACAAACTGTATTGAAGAACCACAATTCGGTGAAAGTTTGTTAGCCAGTGTGCGTAAAAATTGGATTGAAGAAACATAATTCGGTGAAACAACAACATACACATGACCAACCAAACCTACCAGTGTTGCGAACAGTTGCTCTAAGACCCGGGCTTCCTCTAGTTTTTAATTATAATTAATCAGTTACCTCACATAAAGTCAAGTGACTTAGTTAATTTTTATCTAGTTATTGGCTATAATGTTATCTTGTTCGAGTTTCGCATACTAAGAAGGCTCTTGACACCATTTGAACCTTCATGATAACTGTGTTAAGATGTTTCTAGGGGTGCCAAGATTTTCCTTGAGTCATGCCAGTCATATTGCTGCTGGGGATCGCTCCATTAGTGCTTGCAACAATCCTTTAGCAATTGGCTTTTTGTCATCTACTGTTGGTTCAGTAAGCTGCATTCACAAGCATTTTTCTGTTACTTAGGAGGTACTTCTTCTTTCTACTGTGGATTTGGATCTGTTCTCAGACTTGAAAAGCTATCTGGGATGGTATTCAAGGCATTACTACAACGCTCTGTAACATGCGGGCTGCTTGTCGCCTTTTATGTATTCACTTTTGTTAGTATCCTCAACTGGATGAATTAAAGCTTATTATTATTATACTGTACACAAACACTTACTGTTTTTGGTGCAAACATGGTGTACTGCCCACATTGCCCACAGTTGGACCTCAGATGCCTCGCAGCAAGTCAACAACGGGAAGAAAGGGCTAAACGATCTGTAAGCTACCATCTCACCATCAGGAGCTTCCCAACTCAGCACCACCTCACCCTAAACAATAAAAGAAAGAGCATTGAGAAAGCCGCTTAAGAGAGAAAAAATAAGTCCTTAGGCCATTAAAAAAAAGAAAAATTGGTTCTCAGGCCCTCCCGCATCGATTTTTTGACGGGAAATAAAAAGAAACGACACGGCAAAGATAGCAGTTACAGAACAAAAATAGCCCTTAATGAGAAATAGAAATAGAAAATTACTATTCTTGTCATTAAATATTTGTGTGGACACATGCTACGGAGCATTACGAGGCAGTATTCTTTTTTTATCCAAACTAAAAAATAATTCCCAAAATGTACGGAAAAATACATTTGAAAAATAAAAAAAATTAAAAATAAATTCCGTCCGCCCGCCCGCACAGATTTCTTGAGAAAAATGCCCGAAAACCAACTTTCTTTTTTTAAGTGGCCTTATATAGTCAATTCAAAAATTTCGGGACTATTGTCAAAATGCTACCTCCAATAATTAATCCTTTATAAATACTGAATAACGATGTCAAATACCCGTGTATTTTGATCCACTGACAATGCGCAAAGCGGTACGTACCCGAACTGCTCTTGCCAAACATAAAATAAGAAAACTGCCAGTCAATTGCTGATCACGAAAACTGATCCAAAACGCCCTTTGCATATATCAAAAATTACAAATATAACACGATTTCTTTCTATAAATGCTTCTTACAAGCTTAACTTTACTCCCCAATAATTTAATACACTATTCAAGAAAAAGTTGTTAAAATTTGTGAATAATTACAACTTTACTGATTTTACATATTTTATTGCCTATTAAGAATGAACTGTATCAATGATTGGAATTGGGTAACCTAGCATTGGTAAAATGGAATATCATTAAGGGTGGGCAGATATGATGCCGCTCTGTCAAAAAATGACCGACGTACAGAACGGTCTTAAACAAACCCCCCACAAACCAAGCTACTTCATTCAGTGTAATAAAATAATGAATTTGGACATATAACAAAGGCTCAGACGACTACCTAAATAACTCTTATGATGCAACAGCTCTTGATGCGTACCCAGCCTTAGCCATGGTGCCAAAGAGAGAACACTTCAGCAGCACAGGATCAAGCCCATTCCAACTTACCAGCTCCTGCAAGACTGCATTCCTGGACACGGATGCTACAGTCCACGACAATTCCCCGTCGCTAGCAAGGTGAGCTATAATCCCGGCGGCAAAATAGCTCACATCGATATGAGATGATTGAAGGAGTGACCTGGAAGTATATGCAGAGGAATACGTAGCATGTTCACACTCAGACAGGGACCGACTCAATCATTCATTCATTCATTCCACAACTATGTAAATCTTTTAGTGTTGGATGCAAGCAGAGGCCAAGCCAGGAGTGTGTTAAGGGGGTGCATACTAAACCAGTCATTGCACAATGCTTTTTTGTTGCCAAAATTATGTGAAAAATGAACTTTTCTTCCCCACTCCTTTTTGAATACTGTAAATGTAAACTATACTGTATTCCGATTTTGGTAAAATGCCAATGTCATCCTTTCACCACAGTATAGTTTCGTCTCAACAGTGCCCATCCCTCTCCCCCCAATATTCTCACTTGGATGCAACGCTGATGGCTTTTCTGCATCAAATTTTCAATAATTCTTGAAAATTTACTGCTTCTGTTCAATGACGCTTCAATAGCCAACGTCACTGCACCACAAATTTTAAATTTGGGCATACTGGTTCTCTTGACCGACTCTTCTTGCCCGGCGCACACACATAAACATGTGTAGCAATGGCATCTTTCGTGCGAGCTGAGCCAAATAAAAACAAATGAAGTTTTACGAAAACAAAATTGCCCGATATAAGGCCATGAAACAAAAATTGTTTGGTTTACGGGCGAGGTTGCAAATTGACGGACCAGGCATTTTATTTTATTTTTTATTTTATTTAACTGACCAGTTTTCTTCAACAAGTGAAGCTGAAAGCTGAAAACATATGTAAAAAGCCTAAGAAAATATAATATATTGCTACTAAGTTACTTGTCATCTAGTATTCTGTGTTTTTTCTAAGTTTTTGGCACATAACTTTTTAGTGGTTTGAGCTAGAGATTTGAAATTAGCACCATCGAAAAGCTCGTTTCGATCCGGTTAAAATGGTATATTGGAATGTCAAAAACGGTCAAAATTTGGTTGAAATATGATTTTTTGTGGATTGACCAAGATTCAAATAAAAAATTTTGACCCGCGATAATTTAAGACACCCGCACGCGCCTGTAAACCAAACAATTAACTTTGCGTGGCCTAAGACTTATTTACAATAACTTGTTTCAATGGTCTACTTTTATAGGTAACTGAAATTTGTCTATTTCAATTTGCACCAGGCTCAAACTTTAAATACCGATGGTATGGCCAATTTACTTTGGTTTTCGTCCTTAACAACTTAGTTTTGATACGCAGTACCAAAAGTGTTCCAGTTTTCGTCAAAACCCCTAGCTAATTTTCAATGGCCTTCACTGGCAATTCATCCTCAGGCTTAGGGCAATGAGACTCGCACTCGAACAGTCCACCAAAAACTCCAAACTTCTGGAACACTACAATTACCTTAAAATTAATTTATTTATTTTTTAATTCTCGAGTTTCGCGCTAGTTGACACAAAGTCTCAGCAATTCAAGCAGCATTCAAAACAGCTCACCTTAAACTGACAATAAATGACTCCATCATCAGAGCAGATCGAAGCTCCTTCACCTCAGCTATGTTGTTCTGTAAACAAAATATAAGAAAGGCATGACAACTGTATTGCAAGGTGCACGTTTTTTGTTAACAGTGGGATTACCCACTATTTCTTTAACCTTTCAGAGCGAAGTAAACAAGTAATTTGGCACCTAATGCGTGTTGCAGTGCCATTCCTGTTTCACTAAAGATCTTAACGTTAATCCTCCTTGTAAATTATTAGAAGAAAGTACAGAAGTTGGGTCTGAGACAAGCTCCTAAATAAAACCGTATTCGTTTCGCCCCTAAATAAGTCTTTATTAATCTCGCTTTTTGTCATTGGACTTGCATAAGCGAGAAAGTTAAAACAAGTACGTGAACCAGGGACACTTATTACAAGGGGTAATAGGCACGGTTTTTTATGTCTCGAGTTGGCTACCAAATAAGCAAATATTTAACCTTCACCATTTAATATCACTTAAGTGTATAAATTATCAACGCGTAATTCATTCGTGTAGGTGCAATGCCACACGTCAAAGCACAAGTTCTACATGGGGCATTGAACAAAAGGATATTTTTAAAATTTTCTATTCCCACTATTTCATATTCAGAACTGAACTCGATTTTAAAAAGAGATTTTCTTTTAAAGCAACTAAAAATTAACGAAGTGGTTCTCAGGAGATACGCATGGTTTTTTTTCTTAGCGCACGAAACATTTTTTATGGCAGTGTCTAAAAAAAAAAAAGTACCACTCACGCATCAGCACTTTCACCAAACATTACCTGAAGCCGATGACGTCAGCTCTTTGCTCAATTCACATGATCGCCTAGAAACGAATCTAAGGCTCGTTCAGAGGCATATCACAACTAAAAACTTGATCTAAAGAATGACTTTCATCAAATGTGCAACTTTTGCACTTTTATCCCGGCAGTAAAACATAGATATTGTACTCGACAACAAAACGTAAGCTAAGCTTACCGATTTCGTTTTTTTGGCAAAAAAAAAAGCCATCTCCCGCTTCTGAAAAAATCACGAATAAAAAGTGAAAAAAAACACCGCCCCGCTCGCATAAATTTTTATTTAATACCACTCCTGAGAACCACTCAATTAATTTTTAGCGGCCTAATCTATTAAGTATTGGATATGGACGCAATATTTATGGGCCACCTGGTACATTTGCTAATATCAGAATTTCTCGATTCTTTGCCACCAATTAAAGAAGCTGCCGGGGCCATGAACCTATGATTAATAGTTCCAGCGCTTCCCTCAACCTCCGAAACAACATTAGCCTGCTGTGAGGCTTACCACTTGCTTCTACAAGCTGTCGACCTTAGCAATGGAATGTGTTCTAGTTTCTAAATCCATTCTCCTATTCTACTTCAGCTAAATGGACTAGCAACCCATCAAAACCTGTTAACAATGCACATCATTGCGTTCTACAGATTAACTGCGTAGTACTAGGAGTGTGCAAGCTCAACTTCTCGTATAGTTCGAGTTAAGTTTGGACGTAAAGTAGCGACTGGAGTAGAGCTAGTTCGAAGATGATGTTGTAGGTTCTTATAATTACCATACACTAAACTAATTTAAAACGATTTCCTGTAACAAATACACACAAGACATTATTTAATATTCTTATGAAAACTTAAGAAGATATACTATATAAAAAACACTTCGTTGAATACAGGCTTTTGATTTAGGGTGTACACAGCAAATGTAAAACACGAATTGACAAACAAATTATTCTAGGGCGGAAAAAAATTTTTTGGACGTCCCCAAAAATCATGCGGGTCAATCGCCTTTTATTTCATTCGTCTTACGTCCGGCTGCTGTAACTCCTGGCTCGCAAACGCAAAGTTTGATTAGTTCTTCGTGGCACGCTATATGAGCCTTGTTGATAGCTGCACGCTTTCTTTCTCTGGGAAGCTTCTCTTGCAGTGCGTATTGCCAACGCTCACTGGCCACGCCACCCTTTTCACCTGCTACTACTAGCGGAGGCAGAGGCGCAAGGTAACATACGTTGTAATGACTACTGTCGATGTGTGCTCGTTTACAGCGCTAGTTCAACGAGACACAATAAGTTGCCTAACTCTTTTACTAGTGGCGTCCTCGAACAAGGACATAAACTATTTATGCCAAAACTAAGTCCTCACGCGCGCCATAAGCTTTGTGAGGCGTCCCCCGGGCACCCCGAGCAAAGCAAGCTGCAACAGCCCAGTGGTCAACGTCCTCATTTCAAAACTAAGAGAATGCTGGTTCGAATCCCACGACCGAAGCAACGATCAAATGGGACTTTAAATAAAATCACCAGGAATAATACTCAAGTGAAAGGATTACTAAAACGTTTTTCTTTGTCCAGCTTAACCCTTTCGTTAGTGGCGTCCTAGAACAAGAACATCAAAGTATTCATGCCAAAGTCCCCACACGCACCGCAATTAAGCTTTGCGAGGGGGGCCCTGGGCACCCCGAGCAAATCAAGCTGCAACAGCCCAGTCTTAAGCGTCCTCGTCTCCAAACCAAGAGAATGCCGGTTCGAATCCCACGGCCGATCCAACTATCATATGGGTCTTAAAAAAAAAGTCACCGGGAATAATTCACTAGTGACAGGGTTAATTTCAGTTCGCATAACTAAGAAAAAGGAAAAGTTTTTCTTCAGTGAAAAAACAGTAACTCTACAACTCTCTGGAACTCAACATTGTTAAACAATCGATCACAATTGTAACGCTCAAATTCAAAAACAAAAATACACACTGTACGGTATTTTGCGAATTTTCAATAGGCCTAATAGTCCGAGTGGTGTTAATTTCGGTCTCTCCTATCTTCTTCAGGCTTCCTTTCTTGTGCTTGCTTCCGTTTTACCTTGTCATGAGTGCCAGTGTTTTTGAAAATGCGTGGAAACCGTTGCCGACTGTACTTCTCGCGTGTCGTCTGCTTAACGCTCGCACGATCCCATTTGAGCGAGAGGTGTGCCCCCAACTCTTTACTGATTAGGAATTTGATGTTAGGGTTTGACGGCCCTTGAAGATTCATGAGTGGTTGTCCACTCGCCTCACAGTGCTGAATCGCCAGCGATTCAAGTCCTCTTAGATGTAAATCCCTCTTACTATTAGACACCAGCAGAGTAGTTGTTTGGTCCCAATCGATTTTGTGCTTTGTACTCATGCGGTGGGTGGCGATGCTGTTTGCTTCATTCTCGTTTCTTACGTCAGCCATATGTTGTTTCACTCGAGTGTGGATTCCTTTTCGTGTTTCTCCTACATAAACTGCTTCGCACCCACCGCATGGTACACAATATACTCCCACTGGCGTGTCGTGAACTTTTTCCAGCTCCTTTTCCATCTCATGTTTTTCTTGAGATCTTACATATTTCACTCCTGGATCTTCTCGATGTTGCCTTAAGAGCATTGTTTTCAGGTTCTTCCCTTTCTTCATGTAAGTCTCGAATCCCTCTTTCTTCAGGATACGTTGCACTTGTTCGCTCACGCCTCGCACAAAGGTAAGTCCAATTCTGGGTGTTCCTACTCTCTCTTTAGTCTCCTTGCTAGGTACTTCGATCTCCGTCATTCTTTTTCTATTTCGTCTGATCTCCAAAGCCTCTTTAATCAATCGGTTCAGGAGTCCTGGAGGGAATCCTCTGTCTATGTACTCCCCTTTTGCCTCGTTTAGATGGTATTTTGCTACTCTTTCACTGCTCGAGTGTTTGACTATCCGGGAAAACTCGTTCTTGGCGATGTTACGCAGCTGACCCTCCGGATGTCCCGAGTTATACGAGATTCCTCTCCCTGTTGATGTTGGCTTCACGTATGGTTCGAAGGAGATGGTACCATCATCTTCACGGCTTAGCTTAACATCAAGAAAAGCTATGGTGCCGTCTTTTTCTTGCTCAGATGTGAATTTAAGATCTTTTTTCCATTGATTAAGGCTCTGAAGCACACTGCCTATTCTCTCCTTTCTCATAATAGAATACACATCGTCCACGAATCTCTTCCATACACGAATGCTTGGTTCTTTTCTTTGGATGAACAGGTCGAGGTGTTGAAGCACTAATTCAGCAATGATAGGTGAGCTTGAGAATCCCATTGGTGCGCCACTGGATTGCCAGAATGTATTCTCCTTAAATCTCACATAAATCGAGGAGAGTAACACTTTCAGTAGAGCTCGATCTTTTTCATATTCGTCTTCAGGTATCTTATGTAAAGCTGCCGAATCGTCAAGCATCTCGAGTATTAGTCTGTGGCTGAGACTCGGAAATAATTTTTCCACATCGAAGGAAATCATAATCTCGTCCTTTTCCATCTTCACATCTCGTAGAGTGGTGAGCAGATCTTGAGCGTTACAATTGTGATCGATTGATTTCGAACATTCAAAGTAGAAGATGGTTCATTTTTTCGCATTGTTAAACAAAATTAAAAAAGTAAGAAATTGAGATTTAATTTACTTGAGATTCTCAGCAAATCGAGATCGCTCTAAAACAAACTAGTCTTATGTTCAGGGAGTTCACTTGTGAGATGGGCACAATTTCTACAAATATATACCATACTTACAACTAATCCCAGCACCTTAGTTTCAACTGCACTTTCATTGTTGAATTTCTAGAAATAAATCAACATTTTAAAAATAAAACAGTGTAACTAGCGCAAATAAATGCACATGCAAACCTAATTTCATCAGAATGCCTGAGAGGGAGTAGAACCCTCGACCTTTGAAACCAACGGCCGAAACTCCTTCGCTAAGCCATACTTAGGCCATGTCAGTATAGTAGTAGGGCCTCGGCCTTTGGTCTTACAAGGCCACGAGTTCAATTCTGGCTCAGACATTCTGACTTTTTAAGTCCAAAAGGCAACAGAAATGGTTTGCATTTGTATTTAACCGCTATCATTCCAATTTGGCTTTCTGTTTATTAACTACAAGACTTTTGAAATACAACCACTTTGTTGGCAGCTCACATTCATTGGCTACTAAGTCCGTCTCACACCGTTGCCTTAACCACAACTGAAATTGACGATAATTTGAAGATACAGTACATATTTTTTGGCTTTTACATTACCTACCATATTTCAAATTAAGGGACAATATTCTGTGCAACGGTCACTTTGTGGAGAAATAATTAAACGAGCGTATCTGAACAGATACTCTAGTGTACTGGAGTGTATGCACTGCATATCTTGGTTCTTTGACCAAATCAGTACATAGTAATTTGATAACTCTGATAATAATTTGATAAATAATAACTGTATTCTTACTTTAGCATCATACATACATTTACCATTCAACATTTATGTCATGATATATCAGGGTCATTATAATCGAATCGTGCGTTTAACAACTTTAAATAAAATGTTTTAACGGATAAGTACGTCCCGACTACACCGTGTCCTAACAAACTTTGTTAACAGGTAATTTTTACTTTTCCTTTAACACTGTGTGCTGATTTAACTCCTAGTCTCTTTCTCCTGCTCGCCCTCCCTATCCCCGACAATCAATGGGGAATGTCAAGAGTCCCCATGGCAGAATCAGCGCGACGCACGACGACAGTTGAAGGCCTCAGCAGATAAATTTTGGCCAAATTTCTGCCGTTTTGTTAATTTTTGACTGATTTTGACATTTCAATACATCATTTTAATCGTCTCGACGAGACCTTTCCATTGGTGGAGTAGCCAGATCAATAGGATGAAGCACTGAAAAGTTTTTCCATAAAAATCAATAAACATGTGGGTAACCATATGATAAAAACAGATTAGCTGCAGTACATTTTTTCCCGACAATTGGTGTCGCAGACAGTTGCAGAAAGTGCTGCCTCTGGGGACTCGGTCATTTATTCGTTACAGATTGTCCAACCCAAAGTATCAACTAGGAAAATGTAAAAGCTGGGGATTACAAACTACAACGTACTAAGTGGGTTTAGCGCTATAAAGGGTGTCCTTATAAACGGGGATTCGATTTTGTCCGTTCTGATTTTCAAAGTCATAAAACAGTTTATAGTTGTAAGCAAGTAAAGTCATAAACAGATTTAACAGCATAGGAATGTCAAAATCAAATTGTTACACCCACACATGCACCAGGACAACAGATTTTTTTCGTTCGCATTATTGTGTGTAATTATTTGTCTTTGTGCTCTTTTTTTTCTTTCTTTCTTACCTTTAACACCAGTAGAAATAAATCAAGTCCACCTAAATTTAAAAACACGCTACACGTTTGAGGAGATTCATCTGTAAAATATGAGAAAATATTAAGACGATTCACAACACAATGGAAAAATTGCTGAAATGTGGTACAAAACAGACCTTAAGAATTAATGTAATGAATATACTTATTGCACAATTTAATTCCAAGTTTATTATTCATGTTATTTCTGTGTATGGCAAGTGTGTTTCGCTTTACAAAGATGTTTCGCTACGTACACTTTAGCCACTAAGACGAAAAAACTTGCCTGTGAGATTCCACAGAGCGCTGAGAGTGAACTTCATCGTGATATCCACAAGTGAGTCGTCCATTTTGCTTCTGACTATGTCTAAAAGTTTCTTCATATACATTGAACTAGCTCCTAGTTTGGATGTCTCGTGCGTTGAAATCTGGATGAAAATAAAAAAATACATTTAATTTAAACAGATAACCACAATACGATCTTTAATCAAGAGAAGTACACATTCATACCAACTAAGGCTTGGCCGACACCGGCTTTCACCGATACGAGCCAATCATGATGTGATCCGATGCTTTCTTCACCGACAATGAAACTTCAGTGCAGCTACAATCCCCATAAACAATGGAGGCAATGTTTTTTTTCCATATTCAGAAATAAGTAGTTAAATAAAGCTCCCTTCAGTCCATTGATATTGGAAACACACTTTTAAAAATTTAAATGATAAACATCGCTCTATGAGGGAGCTTGTTTTAAGATTTTTTTTTCATTTGTGCTAAACTACCGAACAATTGAAGCTATCGGTTCGATTGGAAAGTTCTAGAATATATGGTTAAATTGTGTATAGAGCAGATGCAATAACACCACATTCACCGCGATTTAGAGCCAGTTCAAGCTAGCTGCAAGAGACACTGGATATAAACGGACGTAAAAAAAAAAACGTTAGCATCGTTTGTCAAGCTAATGCCGTACAAATCAGCAATTTTTTTTTTATTTATTGGGAGCTGTGCAATTTTCAGGAAGTGGAATCTATTCGGAATTGTTTCGCCTGCTTCGCCAAAACACTTATGTAGTTTAGCATTAACATGTTAGCTAGATGGCATAGGATGCATTGTCTAACATAACTAAAAAAAACATTTACTGGAAGTTAATAACATGCTTTCTTTACTTATTTACTTAAAATGTGTTCTTCAAACATTTGTGCCTTTCTGTCAGACTGTAAGTACTCTACCAATATGCCTTACGAACAAATAAACTTCTGGTAAAATGAAACCGAGCCATGAAGCTTTTCATTGGGTGTTTGTATAACAGACCTAATCCAAAAGCGCTATTGACCAATCACATTATAAGCACAGAAGGCCCTAATAAATATTTACAACCACAGGAAGTTAGTAACAAGGGTTAGTAGCCCAGTGCTAGCCAGTGAACGAGTCAATAAGCACAAACAATGGCTGGACTGAAGGAATTATTTAGCAGTGGTCATACCATTAGACAAATGGGTGAAAGGTGAGTAAATACAGGGTGTCCCAAAAGTCCCAGTTCCCCCCCCCCCCTCACAACTTTTGAAGGGGTTGAATGAATACAGTGAAACCCTGGCAATGTAAGTTTGGTAAAAGGATCTACCTTTGTGTACAACCAGTATTTTGCCTGCAAGGTCGGACAGAATATTATTAAAAGAGAGCCCGATAGGGGGGGGGGGGGGGGGGGACTGAGGCCCAGACTTTGGGTTTCAAACTGCCATCGACGTTGTGGGTGTAATCCAATGAAATTGAGCGAAGTATTTTGCTGCCACCTATGTCCCTTTGCAACGTCTTTAGCCTGAGTAACACATAGGATGCAGAGGAAAATCCTAATGTTTGAATGGCCGCCATTTTGAATGTGCTTATCGTATCAATGTAATCATTGCGGCACTTTACTCGCCTAATGAAGACCAGGGGTGGCAGGCCAAATGCCAGTTGTACACAAAGGTAGATCCTTTTACCAAACTTACATTGCCAGGGGTTCACTGTCTTCATTCGACCCCTTCAAAAGTTGTGATGGGGGAATGGAACTTTTGGGACACCCTGTATAAGGAGTTTGATAGTCAAAAGCGCAAGTCATTTGTTCATGCGCACACCACATGGACAGTGTCAAAACACTCTGGCAGTAAATAGTTAGAGGATTATAATAAACCCATTTGGATGCCTATTTCCTGCATGTAATTAAAACTAACACTAACTTGGAAAGAAGCCTTACAAATGTGACGAGTCTGGTGCTACACGAGATAAATCCCCCAGACACTTGGGCTGCATACATGGACGGCGGTACATGTTGCATTAACTAAGTATATTTTGGTTATTTAGGTAATTAAAAATGCAATTGAGGGAGGCCATTCAAATGCAACAATTTTGCTATTCCCCCAGTTAAGTGACAAGCAAGACATTTGGTATGGCTGTGTTTCTCCATGAGTGTAGCCTTTATGGATTTATGGATCCAAAGAATCCCGAGGTGGCCCCTACAGCAGCTGAAGAAACTTCTTATCCTGGTTTCTTGAGGAAGTTCACTGTCAGCTCATTAACAGCACTAGTGACAGCTGTCGTAGGCGTAGAACCTGACCATAAGTCATTAATTAGGAACTGTCTTACTGCACCTGGTTAACTTTAGCTGCGGCGCACGCTCAGACAGGTAATCTTCGTAACGATTTTATGTCGATGAAGATGAAGCAAAGCGAAACAATGACGAAATACCTTTCAAGAATGCAAAATGCTATGACCGACTAGCAGCCACAGGGAAAATCATTAATAGAGGAGGACCAGGCATACCAAATGATATGTAGGCTACCACCCGAATATGACTCCGTTAATGAGCTTTTCCGCTGGTTGATCTCTATTAGTTTCCACGTGTCCTTGTCAACTGTTTTGCAAATGGCGCACGGGTTTATATAGTAATTGCAGGAACGGTGGCATTGGCACACTAGATGAAGATCAAGGTGAACTTGACCCGAAAAAAAGCCAAGACATCTACAGCATTCGGGGCTTGGAGAATGTGGAGGATCAGGAGTGGCATCCATTTTGAGGCAGCAAATGACACACACAAAATGGCAAACATGGCAAAGAAATGTCCACACTGGAAGGAGGACAAAGACAAAGCTAAGTGACGGGTCGGATTTCCCACCAAGTCGTGGCAGAAAGAAGTCTGGCCAGTAAAGCAGTGACATCTAGCGGTGTGTCGGCGAAGCAGAAGTCCTCACAGGGGACCGAACGCTGTTGAACTATGCGTATGGTCGAGCTGCAGGACAACCATGACGGGGTGAATGTGAAGAAACGAAGATTGTTAGATTCCAATCCAAGAATTGCGAAAGAGACCATATGCCTGAAGCGAAGGCCTGTCTACTCGAAAGTTCTGGAAATGTAGTCTAGGAATGAAAACGAGGACGATGCCGACCGGGGTCAACGTGGTGAGAACAAAGAAGGCCACAACACAGTATGTAGGGCTTGAATAAGAGTCTGGGGAAGGTCGAATGGATGTGTCCCGCTTCCTTCTTTGTCTCCCGTCAACATGCAACTTGTCATGTGTGAAAGGGTCGTGGGGCTAAAGAAAAGGGGGTATGCGAGAAATTGCTAAGGACGAACATGCCGAAGAACACGCTGCAGGGTCTTAAAGTCCCACACGCGACGAAGGACGCGCTGTGAAGCGATTGGATTAGATATTGTCGGCTGATGAAAACGAAGGAAGGAAAGGTCTGGTCCAACCACGATCCTTCCAACTCAGGAACTTGTGAAGAAGTCGACGTAGCAAACAAAAGGTAATACGATTGCTTGGATTTGAGATGGGAACGCCGTGTAGAGGCAACAGACTGAAAGCTAACTGGGACAATCTTCATACTCGCGGAGGTTCTCGATTCGTAAGGCGAAGGACAGTGCTGGTGCAATGCAGGCATTGGTTTCTCTTTGTTGCCTATCGGGTTTGTATTATTATATATATATATTTTTTTTAAGCTATATTAGCAGAGAAGAATCGGGTTACAAACCCCACCTGAAGGCGAACGTTATACTGAATCTACGAAGGCACCTTGAGCGAAGGTACAAGTGGGATGCGAAGAAGGCTGAACCTGTCGCAGAGGAAACCGATGCCGAAGGCTTGTCTAGACGAATGGATGAAGACGAAGGCAAAGCAGGCCGAAGTGGGAACGATGATCCTGGGAGAAAAAAAAATGCCAGGAAACCGGGAGAAAGAAGTGGAAGCT
>JAHWFP010199742.1:0-11995 GCA_023313725.1 Lithobius niger
GAATGTGGCTTTCAAGTTGTCTATACGTATAGTAACCATGGCAACAACGCGGACGCAAATCTCCTCCTCGGTCCTCGTGACACGACGTACGAAGCATACAATATGACAGCGTCGATTTATGACAACTAGAAAACAATTTGTACTGCAGTACAAGACGACGGACAGATTTCTGAATGCCGGTATTCGATGATTTGTCTCCGATTCGACAACCCCGAAATGGACGCCATGTTGGATTTTGAATTTTTGCTGCGAGTAGCTATTTATTCTGCCGTCGTTTGATCACTGATAGAAGCTGTTTTTTTCAGCGAGAATACCACATTTTGGAAATAGCTTGAAATGGCAATAATGTTTCACCAATGTTTAAAATGACTGTTGTACTTTATTCTTTATCCGTGTTGTTATTTATAATACATTTAATTTGTTGTCTATTACGGCATTCATTTAACAGAACCGGAAAATTAATCGTAAATAAATAAAGGTTGTCTAGCAAATAGCGTTCGGCGAGCGAGAAGGTGTCGTTGCATAAACTCGCCCTAATCCTGCAAGTTCTAGTGTATTTAAAAGAATAACAAAATTTTAAAGCGTTTGAACTTCTTAACTAGGCTACTCAAAATGTGAACTCCTTCGCATCCAATTTTTTTTAACTTCTTTAACGTTTTAAACAATTGTAACGTTTTTAACACTGTTAAATTTTAAATGATAACTTTAAATCTTATTTTGACGTTTTAAGTTTACGCTTTTACTTCTTTGAAACTATATTTTTACAATGCGTAAGTTAAGAACCATACATAATATTGAAGAGTGACTCTAAAGTCACCTCAAACTTAAATTTAACCAAGCTCGCCCATTTTCCACGTCCTTCCTGCAGGAATGCCAAGACTTTGAAACATTATTCCCAAAATGGCGATGCTTGTACACTCGTCATCAAATGCCTTCACGCAACGTGAACGCATTACTTTTCCTATTGTCCTTTTGTTTTGACCACGCCTAAACCATGCGCAATGGCTGTTTGCCGTGACGTCACCATGAGTTAGCCAATGACGAACGAGAACAACGGCTGTTTGGCCGTCTGATTGGACTCGCCCAGTTACGTGATATGCACGTCACAGCAAACGGCGCGTGGTATACACCTTCTGCATCTCGGCCGTTGATGTGAGAATTTTAACGGGCATCATTCTGTCACGTATGCAGTAAATTCACACAACGGCCAGGTCAGGTCTTAAGGACCTGAAAACGATAAATGGTTAATACTCAGAAAACCTTCCCCGGTTTCCCGTTCACCGACGGGCCTACCGAGGGGATATGTTTAAATTTAAGTTGAACTGTTGGTTTTAGTTTAAAATAACTTAAACCCCCACCAACTCGTCACCATCGTAACATATTTGGGCTTGGCATATACTACCAAAGTATGGCCTCAGCCATTCAGTCACAGTGTGACACACACTCAGGGTTGCAAACAACAGATGGTTAAGAGGCAGCACGTGATCTATGGTGTTGTTGCCTGAGTGTTTATATGCTGTCAAATCAAAAACCGAAACTGGTAACAGGGACCGCAAAGTTCCGAATGGTTCGGCCCTTCAAAGGAGTGATATCAACACACCAAAATATTTGCCAAGTTAATCGCACCGACGAATAGTTCGAAGGCTAAATGAAAACTAGAACATTGCTACTTTTCGGTAGCAATCTTCAAGTTTTCATTTAACGTCAAAGTATTATTCGGTGTGATTAACTTGGCAAATGTTTTGGTGTGTTGATATCACTCCTTATATACTATTTGATTGAGTCAATTGATGGACTCCCTGGTGGACGTTTGTTGTACTAACATATTACATTTGAATGGACCACGGATATATACATAAATATTATTACTTAGTAAAACTCAGTTACATTCATGTGGCAAAAATACCGTACATCGATTTTAAGAATTTGCCTTTTTTTTTAAATGCAGCTTTACATCGGTAGGGCGCTAAGTCAGTAATTCTGATGGTTCCTCATAATTGGGCGGCCGACATTACAGAACAACTTCAAAAGGGGTTCAAAGGGTTTTTTAGCGAGCGTTAACCGCAACCGGTCATCTGCCCGACGAAGCCCTAAGGCCCTATGTCTGCAGCAACCGGAATGGATTCCCAGGAGGTCACCCTCCCAGGTACCAATCGGGGTCAATACTGCTTAACTTTGGTGGTCTGACGAGAACCGGTGTTTCCAGCGCTGCAAGGCCGCAGATACAAAACGACTTTCATGAATGTTTTATTTGAGGCCCTGGCCCGAGACCGCACGCCCCAAAACGACTTATTTAGTTCTTCAACAACGCATGCTTTGGGAAGTCAGTTGAATTGTTTTCCAGATTGTTTGTCGCAATGCCCACAACTGCCTGCAACAATGAACAATCAACAATCTAGCTGACATACGCTAAAACATGTACACACCCTAGTACGTCACCATTAACTGACCTTTTCTATTTCCGTCCTTTTGCGAACTAAGGGTCGTGGCTTCCCGTTTGGCTAAATCCCGTTTCACCGTATCTTGTTTTGCCTAACAATTTTCCATTTCGCCAAAAACAAGTATTGTTAATTATTAGCGCGGCTTTCCATTGCAGAAGCATTCTTGCTTGAAGGAATTTGTAATCAGTTACGTTTTTTTGATGTTACATGTTTCACCGCAACGAGTGCGGCAAGCAATTCGGGGGGAAAAAAACATATTTCGGCGAAACAAGAAATTCCCGTTACGCCTAATTTAAGTACGGTGTAATTTTGGAATACTTTATGCATTTACTAGCATCGTACCCGGTTTCGCCCGGGGATTTGTTTGACCCGTGGTTGTTTCCCAGTATTTTCTCGGTGCTGCCTGATCGTTCACTGCAACAGTCAATTTTTCTTTGTGTAACACTCCCCCTTTCCGTCAATCCTCTCCCTCCGCAAAGCAATATCGTAATCCAATAATCACTACGTTTACATGACCACTTCGAAGCGCTTCAGAGCGATGCGCATCGCGTCCGTGTCGCCTCCGTGGGTCTTGTAAACAGCCGTTCGTGGCGCTTTCTCTGTTCGTGGCGCATTCCCCCAATGCGCTTCACGGAGGTGGTTTCAAAATCCGTATCGCATCGTCTTTGTGCATGTAAACACTCGCAATCGCATTGAACCATTGGAGAAAGCATGCTAAAGATGGCGGACACAGTTACGGCACCCACGTAATTTGTGTTGGTGCCATTCGAATTTTAGGTACATAAACTTAAATTGAATGTGCATGACTAGGAAGACCACTAAGTTTTGATTACATTTGGTTACTTGGGTCTAAGCTGACCTAGTTTACAACAAGCAGGGGGTAGAGCAGCGTGGGACTTGCTCACTCTTTGCCAAAGGGAGGGCAGGTAGAAAGGGTTTTCCGATCGCACTGGTCGAATCGCATTCCTTAGCGCATTGGCCCTAATCGCTATCTTTCGTCTTGTAAACAGGTGCCGTTTTTTGATGCGCATTTCAAAGCGCATCGCTAGAATGCGCTTTCTTGTGGCCATGTAAACGTAGTGAGTGACTGTAACATAAGCACTGCTCCACCAACGGGCATTCCCCGTTCAGGCCCCTCCCCACTCCTAGTAGCCTGCGAAAAATAAATGTCCTTCGTAAATGACGTCATTTAAAACACGCCTTTGCGATGACCGCGCAGAGCAAATTGTTAGTCGAGGTAACAATGTACCAGTTTCAACTTCTTTTAGGGCAACAACGTCCCAGTTTCGACTTCAAGCCCAAGAATTGACATACTCGCACGTTTTCATTGTTCCCCTTCCGAAGGTCGTCGTTGCTTCATTTCTGCTATGAGACTTTGGTTTATAATGTAAGAAGATGTATTTATTGGTAAACATTGTACTTTTCCAAAAATTTCCTAAAGATGAGTAGATTTGTGCAAGTGGTGTGTCCAAAATAAGATGGTATCTGGCAATTTTCGATAGCTACGTTGCGGTTTACTGGTGTGGCCATGTCCTCGAATGTCATATATGCTGTTTTACTACTTGTTGGCGTATCTTCGAAAATTTCACGCTTACGCACAATTTTTCTTTTGTCTTAAAAACTCAGGCGAAGATACATCCCCCCCCCCCCAAAAAAAAAAAACTGATTGCACCACCCGTTGAGGGATCGTCGACAGCAAATTCGAGATTGCATCGTCGTCGTTCAGAACGGGGGCGAAAGTAATGAAGATGTTTCGGGGTGGAAAATAAGTTAAAAAAAAAATATCGAAACGAACCACATCTTCCCCAAAAGCATACAGCTATAAAACAAGAAACGATAATAAAGTATACCCAACATTGAAATGGTTGGAGAAGCTCCCCGGCGAAACGTTCGATAATGGCCAACGTATACCTTATTTCGAAGAAACAACTCGTTGTCTTGGTCAATGAATCTTACTTAAAGGATTTTGGAAGAAGGCGCCAACAAATGAGGAGACAATCGATATTTTCTTTAAAAAAGTGAAACAGATATTTCTGAAATGAGTTCACGAATTAACAAAGACAAGAGGCCCTGTCAGCGTGGCTCTGGACTGAAAAAATGAATCCACAACAAAAAATATATATATAAAAAAGGGAATTGTTAGGAATAGAAAGTGTCGGTCATTAAGCTTAAAGTGTTTTGAAGGCCCACGCAGATGTTAAGTGGAAGGAACCACCATAGTGTCAGTTACTTTTTCCCCCATGAGGGAGGAAACCGGAGTACCTGGAGGAACCCTCGTGCAACGGGAAGGAATCAACCGGAGAAAAAACCCGTACATATACACTTTTTTTCACAGGGATCGAAACCGGTTCTGTAGAAGCCAACGGTGTACAGCTATGGGCCAAAGACGCCTATCGAATCTGATGGCCCGTGGCCAGTGCTCATGTCGGCCTTTCAATGTTTCACCCTATGTAACTTCTTCATTAACCTTACGACTAACGCATAAAGTCAGTAAAACGCAGAGAACGTTTGTCTTTTTTCTGTAACCTTAAGAAAACGCTAATTGTATACCCAATTCTAAACTTACGATCGGAGTTTCTGAAGTTAAATGTTAAAAGTACAGAAGTTAAATGCTGTACACTATAGGGAAGGATTTATGCTAATAGACCAACGAATCAAAACTAGAAATCAGATGACTAAAAAAAATTATAAAATGTTTTTGTTTTTACTTAAATCAAAACTAGAAATCAGATGACTAAAAAAAATTATAAAATGTTTTTGTTTTTACTTAAAGGAGCCGAACCAAAACCGGCGCATCAAGTGAGATGGTAAAATAACAATTACCAGTTAAGTCGACAAATTTCAATTTGGTTGCTCATGCGCACAGGTTCCTGGACACACGGACATAGGTTGTGGGGTTTAATTATACTGTATGAATACTCTCATTTTAGCTTATAAAATATACAAAAGACCAAATGTTGTTGAGTATGCAAGTCAGGTTTGGTACCCATACCTTCTCACGGACATTAGGCAAATAGAAGAAGTACGGAACAAAATTTACTAAAACTATTCCTGGCATAACCGTCTTTCATACAGAGAACGGCTTTCATGGGTTAAAACTTGTTTCTTTGGAACTAAGACGGTCACGTGAGGATCTCCACTTTCCATTCTCCATCTTAAACATCTTAAGCTTTTTACTTGTCAAACAGTCACAAGAATGTTAATGTATTTTTTTCATTAATTCATTAATTTTTTATTATTATTCTTAGGCTGCTGTTTATTTTAAGCTTGTCACAATTGCAAGTTTGGTTAGTCCGTCATCCGTTTTTAATTACCTTACTGTTTTAGTATTATCATGTCAAAAACCAAAACTGGTAAAAGGGACCGCCAAGTTCCGAATGGTTTGGCCCTTCAAAGGAGTTATATCAACACATCAAAACATTCGCCACGGTATTCGCACCGACTAATAGTTCGAAGGTTAAATGAAAACAATAGAGCAGTGTTACTCTCGGTAGCAATGATCAAGTTTTCAACGGCCAAAGTATTCGGTGCTATTAACATGGCAAATGTTCTGGTGTGCTGATATCACTCCTTTGAATGGCGGAACCATTCGGAACGTGGCGGTCCTTTTTACCAGTTTTGGTTTTTGATATGATATCACTTCTTTTTTTTTAGTTATTGTGTATTAGATTCAACTAGTCTTCAGATGTGTAATAACGTGCCACGTCAACAATAGTGTTGAGTTACCATTTTCCCTACATTTTAATTTCATATCACTCCTTTCCGAGTCCGAACCATTCTCTACTTGGTGGCCTCTTTACCAGTTTTTGGTTTTATTGTGACATTTATTTTTATTTTTCGTGAATTGGACGTGGATACAATTTCTTTGGCAACACTGTTTAGTACCGGTGCACACGTGCGGTACCGCACACGTACCTGCGTCGACGTTGCGTTACCGCCCGCCACTCGTGCGGTCGTTTTGCACCGCAATTCCCCTCCGTCAACGCAGCGGTACCGCAGCGTTAAAAAAAAAGCAATTGCGTCTCTGAGTACTTTGGGTGACTTGCGCGGTGCACACGTCCGTCGTTTACCGCAAAAGCGCTACCTAAAATGGCGTCCAATTTCGAAGAAATAGACATGAAATTGGTTATTGGGGGAGTAAAGAACTACCCTTAAATGAAATGTTGTTGCAGAAATGATTGAAGACTCATTGGGAAATAATTAAAGAACTTATCCGAATTTTTTTAGTTAATCTGCAAAGGATGTATAACATATTCCCCTGGTACGTCTTAAATTAGTACATCAATGTACCAAAATTCGTTGCATTTGTTTGAAAATATATTTTTTGTACGAGGTAGGCGAAAAAAAGCAATATCGGTTCATTGGTTTCAAACTATAATTTTTTGTACACGAGGTTAGGGAACCGAACGCGCACATACGTCACCGCAGCGGCACCGCACCGTCAACGCGTGTTAATAAAACGCACATGTGCATTGATTGGTTGCGTCACCGCAGCGGCGCCGCAGCATCGACACGCGTCCAAAAAACGCACGTGTGCACCGACGCTTAGATTTATCGCGACACACTAGTCTGTGTCTTGATACACATCAGTGTGCACGCTGTCGTTGTCCGAACTTCGGCCATCCAATCAGAGACAATGCGGACAATTAGCCCAGGCAAATTAGATCAAATGCTCGGAATAATTCATAATAAGCTGATTTGTGGCACAGATGTTCGTAGTGACATCAAGTTCAACATACTAGAAGCCCTCAGCTGTCCGTGTTGAGCTAATACCGCCATCTTGGAAACATGCGCCCGAAATCGGTTTTTGTCAATCTTATCATGGAAACGGCTGCATAAAATATGTTTAATCAGAAATTATAGAGCATGGAATTGTCTACAAAAAAGGTTCTATTCGTTTTTTTTTTAACTGAGTCAATGATTCAGAGAATAAACTGTATCAAAGAGGGCACGCATGTTAGCCCCCAATGCACCCAATGTACATTACACTTCATACAATGAGATGTATAGGGGCCCAAAATTGGTAAAATTTGCCACTTATTGTGAAAAGCATGAATGCATATCTAGACACACGCTACTGTATCGCGTCAAGTTAGGCAACAAACATCACAAAAAACATCACATCAATTCAAATTTTGTCGAGGTTGTAAACCATTGTAGCGCAACTCCATAGCGTCGGTGTCGTATATCTTGAAGCATAGTTGAGCACATTTCAGCTACTTGGGGAAAAATAATAATGCGGTACAAAAGCATAAATTGTGTTGAAATCGAGAGCAATAACCCGCCTGACAAAATTAACTCGTGTAGGAATGCCAACTTATAAGCGGCTTTCAATGCAAAATCTGACCCTCAATAACGTTGAAAATGTGTTACTACTAGTTACTACCTAGCTAGCTAGTCCGCTCACCCCCATGTTAAATCCCATAGGGTGATTATTCATCGATACCGAGATAACGGGAAGGCTTCCAGCTATGAAAGTGGATGAATGGCTGCAGTACAATACGAACTGCGCACCTTTTATGGTTTGGAGCCTGGGGGCGAAACGGGGATGGCGTGGGAGGGCGTGTAAATACAAAAATATTGTTATAACCATTGTTAGTATTGTCGGCATCGTCTCTCATTGGACGGCCAAAGTTCGGACAATGAGAACGTGTATACTGACATGCGTGCCTAGACACACACTAGTGTAGCACGATAAATCTAAACAACGTTGCAAAGAAATTGTATTCACGTCCAATTCACAAAAAATAAGCCAACTGTAATAACAAATCAAAATAAATAAAGCCAAAAACTGGTAAAGAGGCTACCAAATTGAGAGTGGTTCGGCCCTTCAAAGGAGTGATATCAACACACGAAAACTAAATAAATAAAACAAACTTCAACAAAATTAAAACCAAACCAAAAACCTATAAAGAGACTAAGATGAGAATGGTTCGGCCTACAGGCAAAAGGTAGTAGCAAATTGTTGAAAACCAATTTCTTGTTGACATGGCACTTTATTACACATCTGCGCGGTACTGGAGTTGAGTCAATACACACATTTTTAAAAGAAGGAGTGATATCATATCAAAAACCAAAACTGGTAAAAGGGGCCGCCAAGTTCCGCATGGTTCGGCCCTTCAAAGGAAATTAAGTTGGCGATTGTTTTGGTGTGTTGATATCACTCCTTTGAAGGGCCGAACCATTCGGAACTTGGCGGCCCATTTTACCAGTTTTGGTTTTTGATATGATGAAGAGTATCTGGAAAAAATTGCTCTGATAGCAAGTTCAAAAAAACCCCTAGAGCTAGCTGATGGAGAGGGTGATTTACCCCACCAAAAGCGGTAGTTATAGTGATTTTTATGTTCAAAGTCTTCTTCCGATCCCTCTAATACCCCCGAAATGGATATGATTAGGATTTTTTGAAAGGTGGGATCGATTCATTCCATCAATCATTACCAAAATTGTTTAACTTAGATAGGGACCGTCCTACGCCCATTTTAAAGTGAAGATGTAATGACGTCGCAGCGAAAGCGTATGGTGATATTCGAATTCAAAGTGCTCTTCCGAGCCTTCTAATAGCCAAAAAGTGGGCATGCTTAGAATTTTCTGAATGGTGGGGATCTATTCTTTCCATCAATCCTAACCGAAATTGTTTAGCTTAGGTACAAGTACAAATGTGAGGATTACAATTGCACTTAGAAATTCAAAATAGCCGCTACACCAATTACAGCTACACCTTAAAATAGGCGTAGGACGGTCCCTATCTAAGTTAAACAATTTAGGTTAATATTGATGGATAGAAGAGATACCCACCCTTAAGGAAATCCTATGCATGTACATCTCGGGCTATAGGAGAGTTCGCAAGAGCACTTTAAATTCGAAAGCTACCTACGATCTTGCTGCTACGCTTTTACCTCTTCACCTTTAAATGACCGTAGAACGATCCAAATCTAAGTTGAATGATTTCGGTTAGGATTGATTGAACGAATAGATCCTCACCGTTCAGAAAATCCTAAGCATGTCCATTTCGGGCTATCACAGGGCTTGCAAGAGCACTTTGAATTCGAAAATCACCACACGCTTTCGCTGCTAGCTCTTCAACTTTAAATGAGCGTATAGACGGTCCCTATCTAAGTTAAACAATTTTGGTTATGATTGATGGAAAGACTAGATCCTCATTTTTCAGAAAATTCCTTACATATCCATATCGGGCTATTAGAAGGCTTGCAAGAAGACTCTGAACACAAAAATCACTATAACTACCGTTTTTGGTAGGGTAAATCACCCCCTACGCCTGCCCCCCCCCGGGGTTTTTTTGAACTCGCTATCATAGCTATTTTTTCCAGTTACGTGTCATATACACAGAAAGTTACAACTTCCATCAATTTTGGGCTCCAAGCCATCCAACTATATGAAGTGTAATATACATAGGGTGCATTGTGAGCCAACATGCGTGGCCTCTTTGACACCGTTTATTCGTTGAATCAATGACTCGGTTAAAAAAAAAACAACGAATAGATCCTTTTTTTGTAGACAATTCCATGCTCCACAATTTTGGATTATACATATTTTATGCCGTGATAGATTGACGAAAACCTATTGCGGGTGCATGTTTCCAAGATGGCAGCATTAGCATAACATTCTTCTACGCCGTTTATTGGCTGAATCATTGAATCTACGAAAAAGATGAATAGAACATTTTTGTGTGAAAATTTCATGCTCTTCAATTTTGTACAGAACATAATTTCATGCCTGAGCAACCGTCACCGAGTTATATTGAAAAAAAAACCGATATCGGACGTCATGTTTCCAAGATGGCGGCGTTAGCTGAACACGGACCGCTGAGGACTTTTAGTATGTTGAACTTAAGACCATTACGAACATCTGCGCCAAAAATTAGCTTATTATGAATTATTCCGTGATTCGACCTAAATTTGATCTAATTTGACTGGGCTAAATACTATAACAATGGTTATCACAATACTTTCGTACTTATGCGCCCACCCACGCTAGTCCAGTTACATCCGCCAGTCTCCAAACCAGAAAAAGTATGGTGTTCGTATCGTACTGCAGCCATTCGTCCAATTTCATGGCTGGAAGCCTTCCCTCTATCTCGGTATCGGTGAATGGAATTTAACATGGGAATGAGCGGACTAGAAGTAGCTAACTAGATAGCCAGCTAGTTAGAAACACATTTAACATGGGAATGACCGGACTACAAGTAGCTAACTAGACAGCTACCTAGTTAGAAACACATTTGCAACGTTATTGAGGGTCAGACTTTACATTGAAATTTTCTCAGCCGACATTCCTACATGAGTTATTTTTTGTGAGGTGGGTCATTGATTTCAATTTAAACACTATTTAAGCTTTTGTACCGCATTATTTTTGTCCCAGTATCTGAAATGTGCCAAACTATGCTTCAGGATATTAGACACTGACGCCATGGCGTCGCGCCACAATGGTTTACAACCCCGATAATTGAATTTATGTTCTGTTTGTTGCCTAACTTGGCGCGATACACTAGCGTGTGTCTAGATAAATTACTATTACTTAGACTGCGCGGTCAATTCAAGCTGCTTTTCGGCCGTTTTACAATAGGCTGGATTTGAGTTAGCTAATTAGGTTGGTTCATCATACTATGTGAAAGTTGCTCCTCACTACAGAATGTGTGTCACTGACAATTTATTGTCCTTGCCGGATCTATTGCTTACTAAGGCAATCAACAATAAATAAATAAATAGAAATCAATGAGATTGGACTCAAAAAGGGCGTATTTTATCGTCCAATAACCGTCTTTTCTGTGAGCAATGTTGTTAGGAACCCAGGAAAAATTTTCACAAAGCAAAAAATAACCACACGGTTTTTGCAAGGGGTTTTAAGGTTTAGGTTAAAATTACCTTTGTACTGCAAACCCGCAAACAAATAACCTGGCAAGTGAATTATCTAACATAATTAAAATCGTTCAGTTTGTTTATTTATTTATATGTGTGCCCTTCTGCTCCTCTTGAAGTAGTGGCCCAAAAAAATTGGAGAAAGGGTTTGAAAGAAAGGAAATTAATTTCTCTTAGGAGTATTCTTAAATTAAAATTTAGGTCCTAAATGCCCCAAATTAACGAAAAATGACTGTTTGCAACAATCAGCAACAATCACACAACAATACTTGACGTCAACGATTGTTGACAGATTTTTTTTTCGAGGAAGCCTCGAAGGTTTCAGAACATGCGGCAATAATGGATTGGAGGCAACGGTCAAGAATGAAGCACGTGCAGTGAACGAGTGGGAAGGCTGTTGGAGTTGATGATTTATGGATATTTAAAATGCAGTATCACAGAATACCCTTTAGCAGTTACGCGAACACACGACAACATTTAAATACTAAATTGCGTAAAGAAATGTCCTCGAGCGAAGTGAGACGACGCTGACTGAGCGAGCGACTCGGCTAGTACATTATGAGGATGAAGACATCGAAAATACAGCCATCCACTTCATCAAACGCCCTTCGCGTGTTTCCCCTGTACTTTTTTACATAATAACATCCATTTTAAGTTTGAACGCGGGCTAATGTTGTC
>JAHWFP010199746.1:1973-13610 GCA_023313725.1 Lithobius niger
TGCTACCTTTTTACTCTGTCCTTGGATAGTTTTGTGTTGTGTCTCCATTCCCTGACTCCACAATAGGGAAGCAAGGACAGGAAAAAAAAGGCATCTGGAGTTTAAATAAAGTGCATTTTAGGCAGAGGGGCGGCAGTTGCACGTCCCCCAATATGCGTAAGCCTTTGAAAACTCATCCCTAATTAATAATTAAACCTTGGATGAAACACCGACTTAGTGTTTCGTCTGAGGTCAAAAAGTCCTCAAAATATTTGTTTATTTGCCCTTTTTTTTCAAGTGTGCCCCCCCCCCCCCCCCCCCCCCCCCTTTCTAAAATTCTGCTTATACTGCTTTTCCGTAAATGATGGGGCCTACCACTGAAGCTACAGAAACGACAAAAATAAAATCAGTTGTAAAAAAAAGCCTGGGATTCTGGCATTCCTAGAATTCGTTCCTTAGTTACATCACCAGGGCCAAATCTCGCCAACTGTGGGAGGAGACTAGTAAAATATTCAGGTTGGATCTAGTAAAATAAAATCAGGAAAAAAATAGGCTAAGAAGAAGAAACCACGGACAGATCCGCAGAAAAAAAATTGTGTTTCCTGTAGAATTTCCTTTGCTTGTCAGGTGAAATTCCAGATAAGGCAACTATAACAAACACATGAAAAAATAAATAATCAACTATAATTCGGCTCTTTCTTCCTTCTGCTTTTTTTTTCCAGGCTTTTTTCCCCCACAGTGTGGTTTGCTACACGGCTAAGTAAAGTATAACTATACATCCTGATCCTTGTATTGATGCGCAGCAGGTTAGTAACCCGTTCGCTAAACAATTGCTTCCCCCCCCCCCCAATACCTTGAACACAAAAATGTTCGTGGCCCCACCGTCGATTGGTCTAAAATTGTCTTGCCCTTTCCCTTCCCCCATGATTCAGCACCCCCCACCCCCGCCGGTTAGCAAATATCTACTCTTCCGTTAATAAAATAAAAAAAAAAATTATCAAATATCGTTATGTCCAAGATTGATCACGAAGAGAAACTATGCTTGCTTTGTTTATCCAAACGGTCAGAGGCGCACGTGCGTTCCATCAAACTAAGATTTTGGCACATTCATATACAATAAATACAGAATGGTCCATTGGGCTTTCAGTTCTTGTTTAATCGTAAGCAATAGCCGTTACACACATCACAACTGGAGTTTGGGATAACAGAATGACGGTATTATGTTATAACCTACCTGTAAGAGAAAACTGCCCCCGCCCCCCGGACTTTTGGTTTAGCAGCTAGGATTAGAGTACAACTTTTCAATCGCATCCAACAAACACATTAAGTAAAGTCTGAATGAACGCTTTTTCTGAAAAAAAAAACATCGTAAAAATTCCTTCTAATGCCTTTCACTTGTTTAGCTTGCTCAATTTCTGTTGTAATTGCCGATTGCGGTAGATTTACTTCGTTTTGGGCAAACGCAACCATTTCTTAAAACTTGGTGTTTGTTTTCACTTTCGATTTTCGTATTAAGCAGACACCACGAGCCGAATGGATGAGCGCGCGCATGCGCCGGTTCGTCTCGAGGTTCCGGCCTGTTGTTTTACCAACGGCCGCAAGGGGTCTCTTCGCTAGCTTCACGAAACGGCCGATCGGCGAAGCGGAGGCGCTGGTGTCACGAAAGATGCACTATACTACTACTATTCCAAGGTCTTTGGATGCACGCGTGTAAGATTGCATTGCCTGGCGCGCGAGTAAGATACTTCTGTGTAGTACGTGTTCTTTTGCTATAAATTAATATCTCGCGAGCTATCGGAAATTATCAATTTTTTTCAGCACTCATGTTTTGGGCAGTTGAACACACTAGGTATGTTTACTGACAGATAATTACCCCTTGATGTTAATGTCTGCCTATATAGCACTCGTGCGTTTATAGCGGCTAAAACACTCGAGCAGAAAAATTCATCGACAATTTCTGTAGCTCTTGTGATTATTACGTTATTATAATTTCGACCAAATGAAAGTAACGATAAATCGAAACTAATACAGGGCCTTTCTGTATTAGTGTACAAAGCTAACATCCGATTTCTGATTTTTTGATGGCTTCGTTCTTTTCTTGATTTGAGATATTCAGAGCAGAAAAAAAATAATTCAGCCAAAAAATAATAATAATTCACCCATTTCATCGTTCCCATTTTAAAGAAAGTGCAATATATGCTTCATAGATGGCGCTGGCGATTCGGCTTGTCGTTTGTTTAGCACAGTCAGTGACCTTGAGCCTTTTACGCATCGGAAACCGAGTTAGTTACTTAGCGCCTGCCAAAACCAGTTAAAAATGACCAACTGCAACTTGATAATTCATATTAACCCACGTTAAATATAGGCTGAATTAGTTTTAACCTAATAGATAGGCAGTGGTGCATCCAGGAATTTTTTTTGGGAGGTGGCAGAAAAAAAATGGGCGCGAAAACTAACGCATTTTTAACAACGTCAGTGATTTTTCATGCTTTTAAAGGCGCCTGTTCACTATTTCGATAAGGATGCCCGTATTCTAAACACAGCATCCACATTCCTGTAGGTCACGTGATCTAGTTTTAGTTATGAAAATCGCGGCGCTGTTGCGAATGGTGTTGTTCTATTTTAAATTTACCGCTATTTTTTTTTATATTACTCGAAGATTCTACGGTGCTGCATTTAGGAGTTAAAAGGTAAAAAAAAGCGCCATTAAGGTGAGGAATTTTCCTAATGGCAGCAAATTCCGTACATCTTTGTTCAGCTTCACTGCAATACTGCAAATAGTTTTCCACACTTTGCAGGAGTAGGTGTGGACGATAGGAAACACTGGCTCAGAGAACGAATATGGGTTGTTGAAAGTGTTACAAACTGACGGTATTCTTCTTGACACTAAACAAGGGGCTACAGCGACTATCTAGCATTGGTCTTCTGTACAGTTCCTCCACTTCCAATGTTGAGGCGCACACCTCTATCATGCACTACAACAGCTATCTCTATTATATAATCTAAAAACAGTAACCATCAGAATTGCCCGTTACAAATGTGTTAGCTTTTAAACTAATTTTACGTTTTAGGCATAATTGTCAGCGTTTAGGCCTAATTTACAACTTTAATTTCGTAAGTAGCAACTAACGGAGATTTGGCTTGTATACAGTAAGCCTATTCATTTTTGCAACACGGTATGCCTCCGCGCATACAGTTACAGTGTTACAACGTAATGCGCAACGTAGCCTAATATAGATCAGTGGTAGTAGGGAAGGGACAGGAGAAACGCTGCAGCAGCGACTCGTAGCAACTATTTACGTTGCCATGGTAACGTGATTTTAGACCTAATTTTCATTTTTGGCGGAGCGAGCGAGCGAAGCGAGCGAAGCGTAGCCTATAACGGACACCAAATTGCAAAATGTTGGTTGGTTAGTCCGTTGGTCTGTTGGTTGCACATTTTTAGTCTGGGTGGAGCCCAAACGAAAGATGGGATTGGAATGAAATTTGGTACAACGCTTCATACCCCAAACAGTATTGCTGAGACAAAATTTGACGTAAATCGAACAATTATTACGGGAGAAATAACAAATTTTCGAATTTATTTCTAACACTCACCATTGTAAATTTGGAATCGTGAATAGTTAAGGAATTCCGACGAAGCATACACTGTGCTGTTGGTAATCAAGTGAACTTTAAAAAAAAAGCCAAAATAAATCATCGTAGCTTCCTTACAGCTAACAATCTTTTTTGACATAACTCAACGAAATAATAACATTTGATCATAACACTTTAACCACTAGAGGAAGACAAGCAAATGGGAAACAAACCAGAAGGATTCGTTAACGACTCACATTCGTTTCATGTAAAAAAGAATGCTTGCAGGAATTCAGCCAACATGGCAACCAAAGTGGCGTTGACGCTATCAACGGGAATCTCAAATTTGAAACATCAAATCGCCGCTGCAGGAGGAAACCGTTCATATAATACGACAGACACAGCAGACCACGTATTTATATCACAACACAGAACAATAATCGTATTGTAATTTCAAGATTTCTAGATTGCTATGGAAACTACAATCTCCATCCCATGTTGCCAGAATAAATAGGCCTAACATCGAACCCAATAGGCCTAATTTCTCTACTGTTGTCGCTTACGAAACTAAAACGGGACTAACAATTTGGCTTAAAATTAGGATTCAGAATTATTTAAATTCTATGTTCAAGCCAAGCTAACACCGGCTGATCAACAATTGTAATAATTCCAATTAAAAAAAAATAATTAGCGTTTGCCGTTGCAGTACGTGCCAGAGGTGTGCGCTTCAACATTGTCGTAGAAGGCAGCGTAGAGAGCCGCGGATGTTTCGAATCTTTTGATTGTTGTGAAGTACAATCGTTACTGGTGATTGTTTACCTTGCAATTAAATGCTTTATTGTTAATATTTTAAATCTAGGAAAGATACTCTGCAATAAATATAAACAATGTAAGCATTATTGACGGTGGCATGTTCTTTGCCAGCGTAACCACGGCGGCACGTTCTTTGCCAGCTTAACCACGGCAGCTAACGTTGTATTTTCCAACGGCGGCGACGGCGCAAAGAGGCTGCAAATAACGAAACGGATACTAAATATGGGTGCAAACGAAAGTATCTTAAAATTAATATGAAACGTAGCCTAGCTAAAATGTAAAAAAACCAGCAAAAAGCTTCAGCTCAACTGTAGCCGAATGAATATTGCCCCAAGCTTTTTAAGGACCATTAGCAAACATTGCACAGCCATTTTAATGAGAGGAAATACAAATTTAAAATAAATTTTTCTTCGCTCCGCCTACAATAGGCCCAAAGCCTGTTGCCTAGTTTAGGCCTAAATTTTAACGGCAGTTTTAGTTTCGTAAGTAGCAGATAGGCCTAATGGAGAATTTGGTTCGATCGTAAGCCTATTCATTCATGCAACAATGCGACAAGACTCTTTTAAACGAATCTAAAATGTTTTTGTTTTTACGGCTGCGTTAACACAAATCTTTAGGATTTCAATTCGACGATGAAATGTTATTATTTAATTTAGTTACGTCGAAGAAGTCTATTAGCTATAAGGAGGCAACGATGTTTTAATTTGCCATGTTATTTAACTAACTTTTGACACTGAATCGAACGTTGTAAACAGTGGTCGTCAATTTCTGATACCGTTGCGAAGTTGAAAAAAGCGACGCACGGACGGACAAAGTCGTTGCTATAGTCTTCTCAGCCGTTACGGCTGTACAGAAGACTAAAAGGGCCCTTTTGATGTCAATACAAAAAAATAAATCAAAGTAATTGCAATTGCGCAGTTTTACTGTTAAGTCTACTAAAAATTAAGGCCCTTTCCCGCAACAAAGTAAACGACAAAGGGTTGTTTTTAAAGTCAGCGGCTTGCGAGTTGCTTGGAAGCGAGGCAAGCTTTCTCGTTTTTTAATTCAAGCCGCTTGCCGCTGAGAAACATTTGCGTTGTTTTTAAAGTCAGCGGCTTGACAGTCGCTGGCCAGCCAACTAAGCGAAGATAAAGGGTGCTGAGTTCGCTGAGCTTACGCAGATAATATGGGGGCACGATGTGCGCATGCGCCACTGCCGCAGAGCAACAATCGGCAACAATCCTAATATATTCGATATATCTACGTGAGACATGCGTGATAAGTACGATATTGATAGCTGCCAGCAGTTCAATTGCTTAGTGTTTACTCTCATCATCTTAAACGCTACTAATAATGCGATAAAACAGAGAAAAGAGATATAATAACTGATTTTGTCATTGTCGGCCATGTTTGTGCTTAGTAAGCTTCAAATAATGTCGTTTTTAATCTCAGCTTGAAAATGGGAAAAGCGGAGAAAGCCAAAACCAAGCAAACTCAGCGCTCAGCAAGCAAGCCGCTGACTTTAAAAACATCCCTCAACTGTGCCAAACAAAAAAAAAGTTTCCGTCCTTAAGTTTTACAGCCAAAATTGCAGTCAGACTGTACTTTTTAGGCTGTGATTATATTTTGCAAAAAATCTTTTTTTTATTTGATTTTATACTGCTTTTAGCTGTTGTTCAAAAGTGTCTGCGAAAACCGTAAATTCAGTATGGTAACAATGTTGGTGAGTTGAACGTCTACGGAAGCCTTAGTGTGGCTATTAGACTAACGCTCAGTAATGGCTAAGTTTGTTACTGATGTGGTTGAACCATCAATGTCAGTAAATGTTTGCCTGCCCCGTAATTCATTCAAAACTGTTCTAACGGTAGGGACTAATTAATAAACTGTCTCCAAACTATCCAATGACCACAACTATTTACAGTTGCGTCTGAAGGTAGTTTTTAACGCGGATCTCCGTTGTCCGTTCATTCAGTGTGGCCAAGATTCTTAAGTTTATGAGGCTTGCCATATAAACGTGGCGCTTCGTCCACTTAGCCTCTGATTCAGCTACCAGTCGCGTTGCGAAACACTTCAAAAATGACCTGCTCTAGTGTACGGGCTGAACTATGAAAGGTAATCGTGACGCATGATACGCGGATTTTAAGCTCAAAACGCTGCATTGACACCAAATTACTAAAGTTTAACAACGATGGCTTCTTGCTACGTACCGCTTTGTCCACTCGACGTCAAAACAAAGATTCCGGATGTTTTAATTTCATGAATTTCAAGCAGAAGAAGAACCAAGGTGTGCGTGTGTATTGTCCTGTATACTACGGTACGGCGTTTTCTATTCTCATTAAACGATCGTTGGACCTAGCAATGCATAGTCCGAAGACTTCTAGGATAGTCACTGTTACCATAAAATAATGTTCGTTTAATGCTGCAACACCGGGAAACCTAATAATGAAAAGATTACCACGTTCTTGTGCATCCCGCTAACACTAATCAATGCTATGATTCGGGCGCTACCAACGCGCCTCGCGGCTTTTTTTGACAATCTTGGACGACGTGGTTGGAGTGCTACGATAAACCGAGCGTTAAGCCTTATTACGGAAGCTGAGGTGTGGCCAGACAACACGATCAGATTCCTGGCTCACGGTTAGGCTAATCATTCCCACCGATTTTCAAACTAACAATGCAAAGTTAAATGTAGAGTCAGGGCCATGCCGTACGGGGTGGCATGAGGGGAGGGGGGGGGCCGCGAAAATGCCAAAAATGTGGCGATTTCTAAGTCCATGCTGTGAAGCCATCCAATTGGATTCATGACAATTCGGTCCCGATAATTTGGTTCCAAAATTATACACATAGTGCGACAATATTAGGTTGTATAAAATATAACCCGTACAAAAATTCGTCTCGCAAGAAAAAAAATACTTCCCTATATAGATACAAATAAGTTAAAAATATCCATGAAGTACTATAAAATCTATTTTCAGTTTATCGCTTGATCACCTGCCACGTTAGTGCAACCAAAACCATGGGTGTGTGCGTGGGGGGGGGGGGGGGCTGAACTTCGCACGGGAACGATAAACATCTTAAAGCCAAGCAGTCAGAACTGCCAGAAATTCACTGCCGGAAAATATGAAGAGTGAAACTCTGGGTGTACACTTGAATCTATATGGGGGTGGGGGGAGCGCAAACATGACAGGGGGCGTCAAATTATGCTTTGCCCCCCAAGATTTGCTGACCTTGGCCCGGCCCTGTGCAGAGTTGGTACGGGTCACTTTTTTTGACCCGAAATATTCCAGACCCGGTCTGACCCACTAACCCAGCCCGAACCGGTGACCCGGTATTACCCGGAATTGACCATAAGAGTTGATAGTGAATAAATGACCACTGACTCGTGGTTTATGGTGAAAAAGTGACATTATAAGTCCACAATACGACTCTTAGACCTATTCGCGAGTCGTAGTGTAACTTAAAAGGGCCATGATTTCGTGACGACTGCGACTTTTAAGGGGAGGGGGATTTTTTATGATTTGAAGTTGTAATTAAACTTAAAATTTAAATTTATCTATTGTTTTATAAAAAAAATTGCTTCGCAAAATTCCGATAAAAAATTGAAAATGTAAATAACCCGTCAACAAATCGACAAACAAACGTCAAAATTTTTTTTGAAATAACGAGTATAAAAGTAGGGCATTGTGGTCTGTGGTTATAAGATGACAGATTGTTTTTGTGAGGACTTTTACAGTTTGTTTGTTTGTGTGATGGCACAGTTTGTTTTCGTGAGTTGTTTTTTTCACCTGCAGCATACTTTATCGGAACGCCACAGACGTCGGGAAAAAAATTGTAGGCCTACACTGACGACTGAAGCTGCTGTCACCAAATATTTCACGGCGCACACCTCCAGTTACGAACGATTTTTCACTCATGGCTCATTCACGCGTCTCGCAGAGGTGTCCTGCCCTTAAGTTACGACACCAGCAAAGGATGAATCCATGACGGAGGGTACACGGAGGTTTCTTAAGTCGCTTTATCTTACGTCGCTTTACCTTACGTCGACTTGAACTCACGTCGCTTTAGGAGAGAGGTGGTTACACGTCCATACATGTTGGAGTGAGTTTAAACGACAACGGGTACACGGTGGTTAGCTGCTAGGTCGATGTGCGGGCGCGTTTAACTAATCCCCTATCAACCAAGTCCCCCTCTATTCCCATGTCCCCACTCAACTAGCAGGGCTTTCGACTTAGTTTTAAGGAAGTAACAGGTTCCGTCCTAGCTCCGTGACGTTTAAGCGCACTCGTTTCAACCAATCAAAGGAAAGCAGTTCTTAGAGCGACGTAGAAAATGGGTTTTAGGTGGGTACACGTAGGTTGTTAAAGCGCTTCAACTCCTTACGTCGACGTAACGAGGTGGTTTGAGATAAAGCGACTTGAAAGGGGTTTTAGGTGGTTACACGGAGGTTCTTAGAGCGCTCTAAGCACTACATCGATGTAAGCTACGTCGACGTAAGATAAAGTGACATCAGAAACCTCCATGTACCCTCGGTCCATGATTATGAGTTGTCGACGCGCCATTAAGCCTCAATCCCCCCCCCCCCCCCATGATTATGACAGAGTGGCTGAGTTGGCAGGCAGTGGTATTGTGTGTCCGTCAGTTGGTCCTTCCGGCTCAATGGGTCAATCTGGGTCAGTCCAGGTCATTGAGTCACCACCGGGTCTACCTTTTTGACCCGCGACCCGACCCACCCCAAAAAAGTGACCCAAATGATCCGGTGACCCGATGACCTATACCAAACCTGTTTAGACGAGTTAAGGCTATAACACAATACAGGAATGTGTTGTGGGTGTTGAAAAACACAATGTCTATTACAGGTTGATATGACGTCATTCTAATTCCGATGCGTCACGCTAGATGTCGCTACTGACTGGCATCTTGGTCTCTCTTCTGCCTTCGTCCTGGCAGAGTGCAGGCGCTCATGCCGTGAGCCTTACAGTCAACAATGTTGAAACATTTCATTTACGAACTACGTGTAAATAAATACTAGAACGAATTCAACCTTTTGCTACCTTCCTTCAACCACAACGCATACCACAGGTGATGCAAAACACAACGTCTACTGTACGAATTGGTCTTGAAGAGAAATTGAAACTGCAGTGTGCAAACGGGTGTTCGTTCTCGAAATGTTATTGTTGTTCAGAAACCTAAATATGTGAAACCCTTTGAACCCTTTGAATATGTGAAAAACCGATGCTTCAATAATGACGAAGATGTAACTGAAAGTTGAAAGCACAAACCTGTCCTTCGCTTATGGTGAAGATGTTATTGACGCTGTTGATCGTACGTCAACTTGGCTCTAAATATAGTTTTTGCAAAGCAATAATAACCACTAAATCTGAACGTAAAGGGCAAATTGAACTAAATAAACTTTGATTCATGTTAATAAATCCAAATCCACACCTTACGTCTAAAGCATAAGTTTTGTGGAGCCAGGAGCATATGAAGATATCCGTTAGATACTAAGAATGTTGTCTAAAAAAGCCCCTGACTTCTGCCACCCTAAGCACTTTTGGAAAGATAAGGGCCTTCTGATGAGTCTGAAGGGCCCTACGATTCCTAGGATAATGCCATGTAAAGTATCCTACAATATCTGGCAAAATTGCCCCACTCGTCTTCTGGCCCTACGACTTCAGCTGGGACAATGTTAAATGTCCAAGTAAAAAAAAAACCTTGTGGTAGAGCCCAACAGATTATGCCAGCAGACTCACGATTTTTTCACTACAAATCGCACGCACCTTATGAAGTAGATTAAAAAGGGGCGAATTTTATGTTTGGTTGAGAAATTCATTAGTTCTAGACCAAATAAGGCTGTGCTTATGAATCGAGTCGCACGACAAAGGGTAAACAATTTCATGTCAAACCCAGTAATATTATAAATTATAAGTTATCCTGGGGAAGATTATTATTGAGTAAGCACGACAGATTTAGGCCTTACACTACATTATCAAAAAATAATAAGAACTTATTTCTGGGTCTTTTGGGGATCTTAACCGGGAATCATTTCCTCCTGGTTATTCTTGTTCTCCAGTTGTAACTCTATATTAAACTCTAATAGCAAAAACTTATGCATGGATAATAAATCGTACAGTATCCGTGATCAGTATTACATTTTATTTATGCTTAGATTCGTTCAGATTACATAGAACCATGAGTCCATGAAAAGTTCCGTAGGAACGATGAGTAACACACTTCTATTAGGGTGGTGTCCTAGCGTTTGACCGATGACAGAGACTCGCCTCGACCACCTTTGGAACTAGACAACTAAAACTTTCAATTTTAAAAACTAGATGGCGCCAGTAATATGTGCTTTTTAAAACTTCAGTATCATTTATAGCTCGTTTGTGGGCTCTCAATGTTATTCATAAATTCTTATTTAAAGTATTCTTTGGAATTCTCAGACGAATAAAATTTATTAAGCTATATTCTAAACTATTTTCGATATTATTTTTAACCAGTCACGAAGCAGATTGGTTACAAAGAACGCCATGACATGACTGTTATGTAATGTGCCACTCGTGCTTCAACTAAAAAAGTGAAATCTTCCAAGTCAACTGCCAGAAAGGGACAGATGAGGAAATTCAACTTTATAAACAACAAGAAAATAGTTTGATAATATGGCAAAAAATGTTTGCTCACTTAGTGCAATTATTTTGTTGGTGGTCCGTGTTCATACTGGAGATAAGCCCTAAACAGTAAAATTTGTGGTAAGGCATATCTACGATTATCTGTTGCACATTTTAAGTCGAAAGACAGGAAGTGATTATATCTAAAGTGTGAAACGTCGAATTATGATTTGTGAGATTTTCTGCTGCATTTTCTACATTCTACGACAAAACAGTGAGAAAGTGTTTAAATGTGGAAACCGTAGTAAAGCCTTTTAACTGAAGCTCATGTTTAGTTGCATTTGGGGGCGAGAAGTGTCTTAATGTTTTTGTGACGAGAAGCCTATTAAAAACATAGTATGGGGTACTGCAATTTCTGGTGAATGAGGCTTGTTGCAACGTAAATGAATTTTTTCTACCGATCGTTCCTTAAATCAAGTTTGTAGTTCGCAATTATCTTATTTAACGTGAATATCGGACGATGTATACTCTTATACAAAACGGTGTGAAAACCTGGAAATGCAACCGTAGTGGTGCCGCTTTTCATACATAATTAAAAGAAATAGACAACTTTTAAATGCCAGATATTTTTATTAGTATCCGTTTTCGAAGTAAGAAATATTACAATGCATAGTCAACGTTTTTT
>JAHWFP010199757.1:437-16359 GCA_023313725.1 Lithobius niger
TTGACAAAAAAAAATGTCTGTAAGGGATGTTAGTGGAAATTTGCTTCCTGCCACCCGGGTTTATTGAATTGTGTTTATAGTTGACAAAAAAAATATGTCTGTAAGGGATGTTAGTGGAAATTTGCTTCCTGCCGCCCGTATTTATTGGATTATGTTTATAGTTGACAAAATGTCTAAGGGATGTTAGTGGAAAATTGGTTCCTGCCACCCGGGTTTATTGGATTCTGCTTAGTTGACAAAAAAATGGGTGTAAGGGATGTTAGTGGAAAATTGGTTCCTGCCACCAGCGTTAATTGGGTTCTGCTTAGTTAACAAAAAAAATGTTTGTAAGGGGTGTTAGTGGAAAATTGGTTCCTGCCACCCGGGTTTATCGGGTTCTGCTTAGTTAATAAAAAAAATGTCTGTAAGGGATGTTATTGGAAAATTGCTTCTTGCCACCCAAGTTTATTGGGTTCAGCTTAGTTGAAAAAAAAATGTCTGCAAGGGATGTTAGTGGAAAATTCGTTCCTGCCACCCGAGTTTATTGGGTTCTGATTAGCTGACAAAAAAAAAATGTCTGTAAGGGATGTTAGTGGAAATTTGCTTCCTGCCACCCTGGTTTTTTGGATTATGTTTATAGTTGACAAAAAAATGGCTGTAAGGGATGTTAGGGTAAAATTGCTTCTTGCCACCCGGGCTTGGATTCTGTTTAAACTTAAAAATAAAATGTCTATAAGGGATGGTTGTAGAAAACTTCTTCCTGCCACCTGAGATTATTGGATTCTGCTTAACCTTTGAAAAAACAATCTGTGGGTTGGGGGGGGAGCGAAGCAGAAAATTGCTTGCCACCACCCGGAATCCAGATCCTGGATCATTTGATTCTGTTTAATCTTGACAAAAAATAAACTTCTGTAAGGGATGTTTGTAGAAAATTCCTTCCTGCCACCTGACATTATTGGATTCTGCTTAAACTTGAGAAAAAAAGTCCTTAAGAGCAGAAAATTGCTTCCTGCCACCCGGGTTTATTGGGATATGCTTAGTTGACAAAAAAAATGTCTGTAAGGGATGTTAGTGGAAATTTGCTTCCTGCCACTAGGGTATTGGATTATGTTTAGAGTTGACAAAAAAGTCTGCAAGGGATGTTAATGGAAAATTGGTTCCTGCAACGTCCCTACATGACGAGCGTCATCGGAATTCGAATTTCGCTCTAGTCCAGAGTAAACCACTGATCTTTACCCATGATCTGGAGGTGTTTCAACGCAGTTCAGGTCCAGCGCTCGTCGAATTCGGCCATCAGATCAGAGTGGCAGGAGACTCCAGGTCTCCTACCACCCTCCTTCCCCCTGCAACAGCCAACCAGAGCAATAATTATGAAGCCAGGTGGCAGGAGACTCCAGGCTCCTACCACCCCTTCCCCTAACCACAGCCAACCAGAGCAATAATTATGATCCCGGGTGGCAGGAGACTCCAGGCTCCTACCCCCCCTTGCAACAGCCAATCAGAGTGCAAGTTTGCTAACGCGGGTGGCAGGAGACTCCAGGCTCCTACCACCCCCCTTGCAACAGCCAATCAGAGTGCAAGTTTGCTAACCCGGATGGCAGGAGACTCCAGGCTCCTACCACCCCCCCCCCTTGCAACAGCCAATCAGAGTGCAAGTTTGCTAACCCGGGTGGTAGGAGACTCCATGCTCCTACCACCCGGGGGTGGCAGGAGACGCGGCCTTATTTTAAAGCTACACACTACACTGACGTTACCTTTCTACTTTAGGAAAACTTTTTACCACATTCAATGTAACTAGACTGCAAACGTTTTTTTCCCCGTGAGTATTTTACATTTCATGTAGACCCTAATGCTCACCTTCAAACAGCACCTCCTGAAGAATAAACTTACGATAAAACTTTCATAATAGCGTTCGGAAAAACTAAAAATACTTCTCAAGAAATTAGGGTCGGCCTAAAAGATGCAATTTTTTATTTTTTTTATCTAGTTTTTCCAAAAGAATTGCGAAGCCTTAGCTTGCATTACTAATCGTATTATGTGTTACGACATTCTTTTCCAAATCATTCTAGACTACCGTAGTTTACTTGAAAAACGCTTGCCGGGCAACAATGCGTGCTTGAGCCAGCAATTAGCCAGCGCCCACTCAAGCCCCATTCGGCCTACTGTTGGAGCTCTTGTGGCTGAACACCTTTTGGCCGCGACTGTACGTGTACCAGTGTTAATCTCAAAGAACGAAATGGCTAAAGGTACATTATGGTGCAAAATTGTGTAAGTAAAATTTAGGTCCTCCTTTAATCTACGTAATTCGAGGGAATCCAAATGTAATAGTTTCAGTCATTGTGCGTATGATTTTCTGCACAGTGCTGGCATAGACTTCGTATAGCGCCTCTGGACTGACTCGATTGGTCAATATCTTTTACTAAATTCAGTGACCAGACCTGACTAGCATACTCGAGAAGAGGTCGAACATAGACTTTATATGCCCAAAGTGTACAGTATCCAAGTTTCCCAATGTAAAGCATCGCTGCACAATATCAGATCTTCGGTTAGCCATCATCGTGATGTAATGACAATGTGTAAAAAAAATGTAAGTCAAGTTGAACCCAAAGTCCAAAATTTTCAATGAAAGTAGCAGTTTTCAAGTCCTTTGTGCCAATGATGTAGTCATGGAAATTGTATTTATTTCCCACATTGAAACTCAAACATCTTCCGCAATTGCTATTTTCCTGCCTAAGAATCGACGTTATCAATTTCATGTTGCAGTCTGATGCAGTCGAAGTTATTAGTAAAGGAAGAGTGTAATTTCAAGTCATCGGCAAATTTTTCTAGGTTCACTGCTTGAGTTATACTGGTGATATAATTTAGGAAACGGATGAACAGTAGGACTGATCCCTGAGAGACTCCACTTATTACTTTGGTTTCATCAGAAAGTACGGAATCAATCATCACTCGTTGGGATCGATCACAAATGAAAGCTTTAATCCATTCAAGTAATATATCTTCGAATCCATAAAATTTTACAATGCACCACCGATTCGAAGGCTTTTTTTTTAAATCAAACAGAATAACCTTGTACCCTGAATTCCCTAGCTTCGGTCATTTATGTAGTGCGACAACAATTGGTGAACTGCTGAGTGGCCCTCATGAAATCCATATTGG
The DNA here is from genome assembly GCA_023313725.1 of Lithobius niger. Classification (NCBI taxonomy): domain Eukaryota; kingdom Metazoa; phylum Arthropoda; class Chilopoda; order Lithobiomorpha; family Lithobiidae; genus Lithobius; species Lithobius niger. The sequence continues at coordinate 3,576 of JAHWFP010199757.1, forward strand.
TCGTCCCTAAGTATATTATGTTGATTAACGTGTAAAAACATTACTTTGTGAATGATGGATTCCATTATTTTGCTCGGCACAGAAGTCAAGGATACTGGTCGGTAGTTTTTTGGGTTCGTTAGGTTTTCTTTTTTGAAAAGTGGCACTACAATCGCTGTTGGTCAAATTTTTTGTAAGTGATAATGAAATGATAATGAAAAAATTATTTTTAGGGGCAAAGCAATTTGAATCCAGATTTGTTTGTAAATAAAAGTGGAAAAACCTCTGGGCCAATTGCGAGACTTTGTTTCAAATGTTCCATGGTAAAAATTGTATCAGCCTGAATAAAGAAAACACGTGTACAAGCTTCCTCATAGTAATAATATTGTATAGCCATTAAATTTGGAAGGTGTTCATTATCAGTCACCCCGAACTTTGAAAATTCTAAGTTTAGAGCTGTTGCTTTTTCCTTTGAACGTTAAGTAGGGTATCATTTACACTTAATGGCGGGATTGTTCTTGTCGAATTTGTTTTCTGGCGATAGAAGCGAAACAAAGCAGACAGATCTCCTTCTTCTAAAGTCTTCTTTTTTACCTTAAGGTAGTGTAACTTATTCATGCATGCTGAATTTTTTTTTTTAATCATTAAAAATAAGGTATTTTCCTCAGAACGGTCGGAAATGTAATGCTTGCAGGCACTACGTTTTTTCCTGCCGAGTACCTCTAATTCTTTGAAGTGTACTTTGAAGCATTTACCTTTTTTTTTTGTTTTGGAGATTCTACTACAATCATTAGTAAAATCTCGAATAATAGAAAGAAAATGAGCCCAGACGGGTCATTCCAGCCCAAATGGAACAAAATGGTTGCAGTCACATTTTTTATTTTTCTCAAATTTGTTATGGTGATAGATTCCATAAAACCAGTAAAAACACCGTTTTTTTTTGGTTGAATAGTTTAGGAGTACTGGACCTCTAAAGGATTGAGTATGGTGGCCATCTTGGATTTTTGTGTTCCGTCTATTTTTGGATCAAACCTTTATATCTTGGAAATTATTGGAGCTACAGGGATGATCAAGTTGTCAAATGTAAGGTATTGCTATAATCAAGAATTATAGGGTTGGGGAGGAGCATTTGTGACTGAGACCCCCTACTGAAACGACTAGATTCATTCCTATTAATTTCGTCTAAGTTTATAGAGGGTGCCAAGAGTTTTATGTGGGAAATTCTACTCAGATTTTAGACTAAAATTCAACTAAACTAAACGAAACTAGCTTGTATTTATTATCTCCCTGCCCTCTTCCTCAGTGTCCTCCGCCTTTTGCAAGATTTTAGTGAAAGCTAAATCGGTCTCCATCGCAACAAACCCAAAAATGCTTGATGTTCGGTTAATTCTTAATGGTAACAGACGCCCTGCCTCCCTCTCCTAATGTCTTTGGTTATTAGCCTACATCATTAGAATGGCAATAGCAGGGATAATAGACTCACTGCCCCACACATGGTAGTTCGCGTTCAGGGGGGCCCCCCCCCCCCACTGGCAGTTTATCGCTTTGGCTTGAGCCATCCGTATCGTGTGAAAAATAACTATCCTTCGTGCATGACGTCATTTAAGAATTGCTGGTGAGATGACTGCACAGAGGAAATTGATAGTTGAGGCAACAATGTGCCACTTTCAACTTTTCCTGGCAAACGTAGTAGTTTTACTTTTACTTTTATTTACTTACAAGAGCCTACAGACCATTACATCAAATGCGCTATCTAAATCACTTAAGTCTAAACAATAACAACCCTAATCTAAATAGCCTAGACAAACCTCCCGGTTCTTTTACAAAACCCTACCACCTGCCGCAAGGTAGCTGTACCACCAACGTTGTGCAGGGAGACCCCAAGAATATCACCCATGTCCGCATCCTCAGGACTCAGGACTGGCAAGAGGACCCTTAGGGTTACCGGGGATGTCACAGTGTTCCACCTACCCTCAAAACCCCACCTGGCTAAGCTGTCCGCCACTTCGTTCCCAAAGTGCCCCGAGTGCCCTGGAACTGAATTAACTACAACCCTCACGTCACGCTGGCGGGCACTCACTAACTTCAAACCAATTTCGACAACCAAGGGTTGGCTCACATCTGACTGTTTGAACGCTGATTGGAGGAACCGAATCCCTGCCGCTGAGTCCTACAGCTCTCGGACCTGCCTCACCTGTAGATCCAGCCCCACACCCACAGTAAACGAGAGTGCTACCGGCTCCTAGATAAATGCCGAAGGGAGGAGTGGACGAAAATAGCTGTACTCGAAACGGAGTCTCGGAACACACACTCCCGCTCCCCTTCCCAAACTCCAGCATGCAACGATACATCGTAGTAAATCTCCACCCAGTCGAGTCTGCCACTAACCGCTCCTGAAAACCCAGAAGAGGCAGCATTTCTCCACACCAGGACCATGGGTGGCCACCACACAATAGCTGCGGGATGCGGACGGCACCCAGACCCTCCTGCTATAGCAGAGGGGCACCCAAACCCAAGGACCCACATGCCCAAGTTGACTATCGAACCAGCAGCCTAGCCACTGGATCAGTAAATCCCCTTGCTATAGCTCTGAGACAGACGGCAATAAGATTCAGCCTGGCCCTGGGCAGGACCTCACCCGCATCAATATGAGCTGGAACGGAGGTCGAGGTCAAGGAACCCGTCACCGTACGCAGACAACCGTGCACGGCTTCTTGGACCTTTTGCAGCACTCCCCTCGAGCTTAGCAGAAAAGGAAGGTGGCAGTTCACACAGGCCCAGATATGAGACCTGTACGAAGTCATTATAACAGACCTCTTAGTCACGGTTCGACTCGAGGCCAGTAACTTGAGAACTTTGCGACGGCTGACAATACTCTCACTCACACAACGTGCGTCCTCAGACCATGCGTCCTCAGACAGTTGAGGATCCAACCTGTATCCGAGATAGCGTGCGCTAGAAGCAGCCTTCACCACCGCATTCCTAACTTGAATGGAGCCTCAAACCATTGGTCCGCGTGAAAAGATCATTAATTCGGTCTTTGGAGCCGATAGAGACAGACCCCAATCTACGAGGAGGCCGGTACCCCTATCAATGATTGCCTCTAACGACGCCAAGATCAGCTCCACATTCTTGTCCACAACCCACACAGCATCGTCATCGGCATACACTACGATGCTGCCTAAAAAGCTGAGCCACCGCGAAGAGAGTGGGGCTCAAACAACTCCCCTGCGGCAGCCTCCTGTTGGTTGACTGAACACTTGACCACACACCTCCCACCCTAGTGGCAAACTGGTGGGTACCTAGCAGTGAGAGAATGACCTCACCAAGGGTCTAACTAACCCCCATTGACTGCAGTGCCGGCTTAACCCAGTCAATAGCCACCATATTGTACCCTACTTTGATATCCAAGAAGGCGACAGCGACCACTTGAAGTCCACCCATGCCTCTCGGATTCCCAATTCCAGATACAACATAGTGTCTTGAGCACCCCGCTCTTTTCTGAAACCAACCTGAAAATTATAAAAACCTCCAGATCCCTCCAGAACCTTGTTCAATCTATCGGCAAGGATTCGCTCATACAGTTTCCTGACACAGGAGACCAGAGCTATGGGCCTATGGGCCTATAGCTGGTGACCGATGTCCTCGGCTTCCCCCTGCCCAAAACGGGAGTTAAGACCAAGATCATCCATGTTTCCTGGATTTCTCCACCACTGAAGCAGGTCTGTAATACCCCAAGCAGCTCCTTTAAGCCTTCTGCCCCCAAGCCCTTAACTTGACCAAAGATAATGCCGTCGATTCCCAGGGCACCACTGACCCTACAGGCTTCCAGGGCCGCATCTAATTCCAACACTGCCTCAGGAAACCCCACCCACTGCTGAACGGCAAGCGCCGACCCTCTAGGCGACTCAAACACCTGGGAGAAATTTAAGTTAAATGCTTCAGCCATATCACTCCCCTTCAATACAGTCCTGTCAGTACCAAGGGCCCACTTCACCGAGGTGTACAGGTCCTGTGGTCGAACTAACCGCCACACAACAGAGGGTGAGACTGCGACCGATACCTTTTCACACAATCTGACATCAAAAGACAGCTTCTCGTGCCGCAGAATAAAGCGTGTTTCCGTGGAGACACCAACATAGATGTACCACCTCTCCAGCAACGGGAGACGCCGGAACCGCTGCCATGCTCATCTGTGGTCATAAACAGCCCTTCTGCATAACCCCATCCACCACGGCGGATCCACTTTGCCCTTTTGTCTAGTCTGACACCAGTTCTTCCTGATACCCCACCCCTTGCTAACCCAGCGGGTAACCCAAGGACCAAAAATTCCAGCAGGTATAGTTGGGCGGACTGACTTCTGAACCATATGTTGACCCCAGCAGTAGAGCTATTCCCCACATGCTGGTACAGAGCTATGGGGAAGTGATCACTTCCTCTCAGATGGTTTGATACCTGAAATGCAAAGTGGCGTGAAATCCCGGTAGAGCACAGAATTCCAGAACTGACTCCTGTAACACTTCCCCGTACCTCCTAACAAAGGTCGTAGTACCATCCTGGATGACCTCCAAATCTTGATTGTCTAGAGACCCTGCTATGATCTTCCTGGTTGGGTTACATCTTTAACTTCCTCAAAACCAATGGTGGGCATTGACGTCCCTCCCAGCACAAGAGGTCCAACCATGCGTTCCATTCTGAGTTCTTGATACTCTTAGAGACATGCGCAAACCCCAACGTGAGCCATCCTCCCTCTCCCCCCCCCCCCACCACCAGTCCTGGAAAATGCAAGCATCTACCCCCGGGCACAATTGATGAAGGAACAAAGAGAAGGGGACTTTTTTAATGAACACCTTTACGCTTGACCCATTCGGACTCACAACCGATGCAAAATTAACAAAATTGGGGGTCACACCCACAGGGTACTTGGTGGCCAGGATTCCCAAAACATCAAACTCGTTACACACGGCATAAGTTTCATCTTCTGGCCAAAGAATAGACACGCTTGCCCGTTTTCATTGTAGGAGTGGCCGTTTCGGGTGTCGTCGTCATTGTCTTGTTTCTGCTACGGGACTTTGGTTTATAATGTAAGAAGATGTGTTTAATATTCTCAGATGTTATGTAAATGTAGAATATATGCAAATTATTTAACAATAATTTAGGACGTCAAAACTCCTGTTGGGTAACAGTTAAAAGAATAAACTTTTTTTGTCGAGCTAAGCATTACTTCAACTACGGACAAAAATTGGAAAAATTTGTTGCTACTACTTTTTTATCTTTTCTTCAAATTTGGTGTGTAAGTAGGGTCCATAGGGAAAGTCATAAATCCAAAGTATTAGATTTTTTAATTCAGTTCTTTAGGAGTTAAAGTTGCTCTTTTGGTGGCTATCTTGGATCGTAGCAAAGTGACTGTACACTTTAATAACTCTTTAACTATCTATCAGAATTTATCTTTCTTGGAGTCAAATGAAAGATAATGAAACATACTTTCAAACTAGTGGCTTGAAATTTGATTTGCTTGAAGATAACCTACATTTGAGATAACCTACCTAAATTTAAAAAGAAAAATATGCAGGCAGCCGGCATTGGCTTCTTTATGCCCTATTATACATAGCGCATAAGATTTTTACCACATTCAGTTAGCCTGTAGCCTTTCATTTTAGAGAAAATTACACATGTTAATTTTTGTTTCTGCAAAAAGTACACATAAATCCTTTCAAAAAAAATTGAAATTCATCTGGACAAAACTTTGGTATGCAAATTAGCTACAAAAATTTGCATAAAACTTGTGTTTAAGCAGCTCAAATGTACATTATCTTCAACAAAATCAAATTTCAAGTCACTAGTATGTATATGACTGTAAGAAAGACATATTTTGATTTATAGTTAAAAAGTTATTAAAGTGTAAAGTTACTTCGCTATGATCCAAGATGGCCACCAAAATAGCAACTTTAAATGCCTGTAACGTCTAAAGTACAGAACTAAAAATCTAATATTTTGGATTTATGACTTTCCCTATGGACCCTACTTACACACCAAATTTGAAGAAAAAATAAAAAGTAGTGGCAATCAATTTTTCCAATTTGAGATGGAATGACCCTTATCTTACAAAAAGTGGAAACATACATAGAAGCAAAGAAACAAATTGAAATTTTGCACAGCATTAGTTGTATGGGTTACCAAATGGGAGTTTTGATGGCCTGGTATGGGTGCACGGGTAGCTGTGAGCACTGGGGCGTCAGATTCGATAGGCGTCTTGGTCCCAGCTGTACATCTCTGGCTTCCTACAGTCCCGGGTTCGATCCTGGGACGGGAAGTGTATATGTACGGGTTTTTCTCCGGTTGTTTCCCGCCCGTTGTCCGAGGGTTTCCTCCGGGTACTCCGGTTTCCTCCCTCCTGCGGCAAAAAACAACTGTTTACGATGGTGGTTCCTTCCACTTAACATCTGCCGCTTGGGCCTTCAAAGCTGTCTAGCTTACTGGCCGACAACCTCTATTCTATTCTATTCTAAACTATTATTAAATAATTTGCATGTATGCTACGTCAGCATAACATCTGTGAATATTAAACACATATTTTGTATATATGCATAGAATTTGTGGAAAATCCTCCCCAAAAGTTTTCCAGCAAGGGTTTGTACAGTCCCGTCCAAAAGTATATGAACATGGCATTGTTGATGCAAATGTGTGCTCTAACAATGAGAAGGCGAGCTGCTAGAGATGCATGAAGGTCACTGTTGATGCTTTCCATTGTTAGAGAACGGTGTATGGAGCGCCAAGAATGTCAAACTATCGCTTCAGTAAAAAATTACAATTACTGACTGAAGAAGTTAAATGATTTACACCTCATAGATTGCTTTTCGAAATTCTTTATAATTTACGTGTCTGGGTTAGTATCTCTTGTTGCAGTATTTAATTTTTCGAATTCATTTCCTATTAATTCACTGGAATTAAAAGAACAGATCACCTTCGTGTATTCCACCGTAAATAGCTATTGAAGCATTCACGTAGGCATAAATAAATAAATCGTCACACAACTATAATGGGAGGGAGGAGGGGTAATGAAAAAAACAATACTTTACAACATTTGTTTACATACGTTTAAGCAAATGTTACAAAAGTGCACAGGAAAGCCAACATGGAATCGGCCACCTTTTGTAATGTTCTATTCCAGTGACCATTTGACCAGAATAAACATTATTATCTAGGATGGCATAAGGGCAATCAATTGTATAGACCACTAATTATGCACTAAATAGGTAGGCTAAATAATGAGCAATCATTCAACTAATACTGGGCCTTTAATCGACACTCCGGTGTACACAATATTGACCCCACAATATGGCCAATTAAATCAATGACAGATTGTTATGATATGATGTATCGATTACAATTATTCGGCAATGAGTCGAACGAATGGCATTACGGATTAAGTCCAGTGGAAAACCTAATCATTATTATATTCTCTAAATTAAATTAAGGAATCTCGGGTTAATTTAGTAGTGTACGTATTGTTACTAGTTAAGCTGAACAATTATCATAGCTATTGCTATGGAATCAGAATACTTAGCTCTATAATAAAAGCTTGAGTGAGGCTATCGGCACTCAGCTTTAGCAGGGCGGCGAAGCCCCGTCACCAAATGCGGCACGGCATCGATCCATTGTAGTATTGATTTATTATGGAAATGCTAAATACAGTAACATTCTGACAGCTTGGGCCCTTATCGCCAAATGGGACCTCTATGCATGTCACTCATTCCATTGTTGCATTCGGGTTCATTAATTGTTCCCCGTATTCGGCGCTTTGAAGTTATATGCCGCCGTAATTAAGTGTCCCGTGTGGGAGTGATTTATTGTTATTCCTTGAAGTGATTGATCACGAGAGACGATCTTATCGTAATTAAATCTATTTCTAGAAAGTCATTTAGGTTCTACGAAACTGTCGTAAATATTGTTAACTGGTAATGCCATCCTTTAAACTCTTAACTATAGGTGTAATTACACTTGTTCAGGTTACAAATGATCTTGCCGCCTCTCAGTCGTCTTTGAAGAGGACTCCTAATTATATTTACTATCTGGAGTCGTTTTGAGCTATCCGAATAAATATTTGGCTCATGCATTTAATAAATGTATGATATTATGCAAATATGTATCTAATTAATTAGATGTATTGTTTCTGTTATGAATATTAATTAAGCCATTAATTATTTCCTTACATAATCTCTGTTCATCCTAAAATCATGGTACCTTTTTAGTGGTTCCTTGTTTTAGCTTCCAAACCCAGCTCATTTATAACAGAAACTGCTTTACATAATTATGCAAGAATTTCGCATTTACCGACTGGCCCAAAGTTGATTGTCGTGTGACTAGGGAAAACGCACCTTTCTTTGAGGTAAAAATAACAACCTTCACAGAAATCAGGGCAATAATTATGTACAGCAAGATTAAATTGCCTCATTATTTGAGCAATACTATTCTGGGTGGAATTGGAATAAAATACTGTATGGCTTAAGTTGCATGCAAGACTCGAGAGAGCATTCTCCATGTAACTGAACTCAAATTTAATAAATTCAGTTGTTGTTGCTGTTGATCTAAAATAAATAATATTTCACTTTCTCTGTACTGGCCACATGGGTTTGTTTTCCATCTCGCTTTCAAAGGAGGGAGGCGTGGCACTTTCCCATATCGTGTTGTGCTCGTCCTTCGACCTTGAGTTGGGCACTGTCCGGCCAAGGTCATTCAAGGCTGAGTATGTTTCTCTACCCTCGGTAATTACGTTGCCAGCCGTTTCGCCTAGTTTCGCTCAAGCTGGGGGAATGAAAGGAAAAACAAGCGTTACTGGCTATGTTTTTTCAACTTTCAATTTTTTTCCTTTGAAATCTTGTTTCTTGCCTCTTCACATTTTGAAGAAAAGTCACTTTTATAGCCAAACGTGACTACAATTTGCCTCTTGTTTTTTTTTTCAGCAAAATTAGTGATTACTAATAAAATGGAATTTCCATGGTTCGATTCGAACAATACTATTTGACATTGTCAAATTTAAACATTTTCGGTAGTACCAATGGCAACAAGATTTCATCGGAATACAGTCTTCACAAAATAAAATACATAGGCATGCTACATTCATGAGTCGCCCAGAAACTTGTATGTTTCTGATTATAATATCACTTGTTTGGTGCCGTGCTGGGATACAAACTGGCGACCCAATAACCAAAGTCAGTTCTAACATGCGTTATTTTTTTCTTATGCTAAATTTTCATGCTACATAGTTACAACTAAGCATTAGGATAAGGGAGGTGACAGGATACCTGTTTTGTTACCCCGTTAAGTCGTATTCGCTTAACCCCTTCATTTAAGTGTCAGCTACTGTTATTCCCAATGAAAATTTTCATGACTGTGTGCCTATTGAGTACTTAATATTAAAATATTTTCACGTACTCCACGTTTTGGTAATATCATTGTTAGTGTCTGTATTTGACTCTAAGTTTCATTTTCGTAGCAGCATAATGAGTACTGCAACTCATTCAAATATGCGGCTCGTTTGATGTGGTGTGTAAAATTTATTTATGTTTACTTGTATTTGTTTTACCCATTTGACTACTACGAGACAGTTCAGACTAACCCATGCGGGAAAGCCGTCAATCGTAGCTTTTTAAGAAAACAACCGTATTCGTGTTTGTCTGTTTTCCTTTTTGACTACCACGTGTCAGTTCAAACTGACCAATACAGAAAGCCATCTATCATGGCACTTTAAGAACCTTGTTAATGTATATGTGCGTTAACCCATTTTGACTACCATGCTCAGGTCGAACCTAACAGTTAAGGTTCCGCCAACAAGCATGACTTTTAGAAATTATTGCGTTTCCTCACCATGTTATACCACAGGATGTGACGGTACAATCCTCGAGCCTAGTGTTGTGCGATGCTCTAGTGACTCGTATTCGTTACTAGAGTGACTGTTATAGAGTGATTTGTCTGTAAGGCTATCGCCTATAATGAGCTCTTTTGCATGGCAAAAAAACCTATTTTGCCTATGCTACCTCATTGGTTCTCCTGAACGTAAGCAACCAATACGTAGGAAAGTTAGATGCTGGAATTCTAAAATTTCAGAAACCTACGATTTAAAATTAAATCGAAACGCAGCAATCATACAACATTTTTTTTCTTTTGTGCTGCTAATATGTTTCTGTTATGCAAGTTTCCAATAAACCTGCTGTCATAGACATTATTTTGCAATATCTAAGCGTTGCAATTGCACCTATTTAACTTAGAATATGCAGCGACATCCCTATGCCTGCTATCGTTAATTTTGAATGTCTTGTTCAGAGCGATGTTGCACCGCTTGTGTGGTGGCTAGCCCCGGAAGTCACTTTAACTACATTTTTTTCAATTAAGGGGACGAAGTTTCGTCCAATGTAACTACAGTCCTAGTTGCCCTGGGCAAATCAAATAATACGAGTTGGCCAGACTCCATCATTGCTTCGCTAGGTCATAAGTCTGCACCTACAACATTAAAGTATCACATGAGGTTGTTGCCAACACGGAAAAAGTTATTTCCAGCATTCGGTAGATCTTTCAAGGTTTTTTCACTGCAACCTGAGTAACCGTGTGTAATCTGTTCCTTAGGAACTTATGTGTGAGGTACTTTGAAACTTAGTATAACCACTTAATTGAACTTACTTCTGGCGTTCCAGGTCTTAAGCGTACCTCACCCTTTATCAAATTGAATTTACATGGTGAATCACTTTATATAATTAACGTTAAGGGTGCCTTACCATAGGTAACAGCAATGTTTTCCAAGTTAATAAGCTTTACTATGAGTAACAGCAATGTTTTCCAAGTTAATAAGCGTTACTTTGAGTAACAACAATGTTTTATGATAATCTTATAATACATGATAATATATGATTTATTGCACCAAGAAGTGCAATAAGTGAGAAAGGGGCAGACATGCTGGCCACTAGCAGCGCACCTAAAAAGAAAGCAAAAGAAGATGTCACTGCAAAAATGTCAACGGCAAAAGCAATTGGCAATTTGTATGGTAGTCAAAATCAAAATTAAGTTTCATGATGAATCACAACCCTTATCAAAATAATGTTCTGGTCTCAAAAGAAACCTTCGTAGGTTTACGCCCCCCAAAAGCCTCCTAAAATGGGAGACAGAAGGCGCGGAGACAACGTCTTCGGTGAGAGAATTCCAAACCCGAACCACACGGCAGGAGAAAAAAACTTCCGACAATTTACCTTGAACTTAGGCAGGACGCGTTTTAGGCTGGTGCCACGCGTTTTTGTAAATGTTTGTAAATCAAATAGAGGCAGGTCAATGGAAGTAAATGATGCAGAATTTTATAAGTTAAAATTAAGTCCACCTTAAGGCGTCTCAGTTCGAGTGAGTCTAAATTGCGAGTTTTCAATCAAAGGTGATAGGGTAAATTTTGCAAACCCGGTAGTGTTTTTGTAAACCGCCGCTGAATAGACTCGATTTTATCAACATCCTTCAGTAGGTTAGGCGACCAGACCTGACTCGTGTACTCGAGCATGGGTCGAACATAAACCTTGAAGGCCAAAACTTTGACTCTAGTGTCACCAGATGTGAAGCAGCATCTTACCACTGCTGAACGTCGGTTAGCATTTGAAGCGATATTGCAGCAGTGCAAGAAAGGTTTCAAATCGAAGTTAAACCATACCCCCAAGTCTCTGGTACAGCTGACATTTGCTAAAACATTATCGTTTATACAGTAATCAACTAGATTTGGTCCTGTTCCAATATGGAATCGGTAGCATTTACCAGACGCCAGTGGGAGTTGCCATGTTGTCGCCCTATTATCTACTTCGTTTATACCGATTTGCAGAAGGTCGGTGTCAGCTCGGCAGATGGTTGCTTTATGCAACTTCAACTCGTCAGCAAACTTTGCCCAATTTACGCTATTGAAATCCAGACTCAAGTCATCCAAGAAAAGGACGAAGAGGAGAGGACCAAGAACCGATCCCTGGGATACACCACTGATCACCCCAGCGTCTTTAGATCACACATCGCCCAATACTACTTGCTGTGTGCACTTTGTGATGAAGGGGTTTATCCACTTCAAAAGTTGCCCGCCAATGCCGATATTATTTAATTTTAGTAGAAGTTTGGAATGTACGACGGACTCAAATGCCTTTTTAAAGTAAAAAAGGATAACGTCGGTATTGATCTCCTGATCCAGTGCCTCCGTCCATTGATCAAGAGCCAACAAAAGTTGGTGTACCACATATCGCCCGGGAATAAAACCAAATTGATCGTGACTGACCAGATTATATTCGTTGATAAAATGCCAGGGGAATTTTGACTCCCCTGCCCCTTGTAAAGCTTGTTCGTCTCTGCATTACGTAGGGAACTTGTTTTTCCCCTATGTGGGACATTTAAATGTGTTTTAAATGTACACAATTAAGAGTTGCAGCTTAACTGCAACAAACACTTGTGCATGCGTTGCCGATTGTTTGCTTCTTTGGCTGGAGCCTACTCTGGACGTGAACAATACTTGTGTCTCCCATTGTCACTGATTTCCTACTTTGTTAGTACAAACTTGTCTTTGCCTGTAACAATCCCCTCTCATGATGTATTGTTTCCGCCCTCCCCTCTCGCTTTCACTCTCCCTCGCTCGCTCTTTTTTTCTCCCCTGACTACCGAAATGTCAACACACGGGAATTCTCTGCTCCCCAGTTTTGTGATGTATTGTGTAAAAATGGCTGCCGTCCGCCATTTTTTCCCTTAGGAACATGGGACTAAGCCTACATCTGGAGTTGCCTCCTCACCGAGTAAAACCCCG
>JAHWFP010199764.1:1582-12448 GCA_023313725.1 Lithobius niger
CGGTGACAGTTTGGTCGCTGTCTGGTGCCTTCTGGCATAACAAACAGCCAATGCCAGTTCCGCTCGCGTCTCCGTACAAAATCCACTGCTTAGTTGGGTCAGGGTGGGATAGAATTGGCGCGTCCAATAAAGCACTTTTAATGTTATTGAACGCCTCATCTTCTCTAATACCCCACGTGAGTTGCTTTTGTTTACTACCACGCAGTATATCTGTCAATGCGGAGATTCGCTCGGCAAATCTCGGCACGAACTTTCTGAACCAAGACGCAAGGCCTACGAACTTGCGTACCTCTTTTACAGTTTTTGGCACAGGCCAAGTTTGCAAAATCAGTACTTTGGCTGGGTTAGCTTTAACACCATCATCCGTCACCAAATAACCTAGGACCAATAGTTCCTTAACGCAAAACTCTGTCTTCTGAAAGTGTCCTGATAAGCCTTCTTCGCCCATCATGGACAAGCAAGCTTCCAGACCTATCAAATGATCGTTCCAAGACCTATTGGCCAACGCTAAGTCATCCACATATGAAGTGGCTCCTAGGTGGCTTATAGGTTCGACGCATTGCGTCATAGCACGACAAAAATTTGCCCCGGCATTTCGGAGCCCAAATTGAGCACGAAGCGGAATGTACTGAGCATCAGTTGTTACAAACGATGCCTTTTTACCACTCTCGGGGTCGAGGGGTACGTGCCAATAGCCATCACGAAGATCAAAATTTGATCGATAGGGACATTTGTCGTAACGTGCTATGAGGGAATCAATGAGTGGAAGTGGAAATTTGTCCCGTTTGCAGGATTTATTGAGAGGGACAAAATCTATCACCATCCTTGTCCGTCCGTCTTTTTTTGCTACCAGAAAAACCGGACAACAATGTTCACTGAAACCCGGAACTATTACTCCCATGTCAAGCATGTTTTTAATATGCTCAGCGACCTGCTGTCTGCCTAAATAGCTAAGGGGATAGGGACGGCAAGCTACTGGAGGAGCTCCTTGAGTGTCAATCACCATGTCTGGGCAATGCTTAAATTTACCCACTCTGGTAGAAAATACATGACGATAGGAAGCTAGTAAACAGAAAAGTTGTTCTTTCTGCTCGCCATTTAATATAACAATTTTGTCAACTTTCTCTCGGATCTCCTCCAAGGTTGGATGTAGCTCTGCGCTGCCAACAATAGCACCTACAGTTGGGGGAAGGACGCGCAGAGGATTGCGACGAAGAGCATACACGTCTCCTTTGTAAGGATGCCAAAACCAATAATTCTTTTTAAAATTCAAAATCATGCCTGACCAAGTCAAAAAGTCTGCACCAAGAATTATTGGCTGAATAGCATTTGGCATCTCGATAAATGGGTAGACAAAATAATGGGTCTTAATTTGGATAGGAATTACGAAAAACCCAGGGCAAACTGCCCAGCGCCCATCAGCGTATCTTATTCGATACTCCCTTTTTCTAAATTTAAAACCCAAACTTACAAGGTCGTCATGTAAACCTTCGTGAACAAAACTTAAGCTCGAGCCTCCGTCTAAGAGAGCGTCAGCAATTTCGTCCCCAATTCGCACACCAACGTAACCACAAGGGCTATTTTGGGGCTCATTAGGTCCTTCAACTATTTCAGGGAGGTCGAAATAATCTAGTTTTTTGGGTCGCTCTGCTTGATATCCTCTTGGTATTCGTCGAGGATCGTCAGGTAGCTGGCCCCCGTACCAATAATGTTGAGGCGACGGTACCACATTACCAGCTTTAGCGGAGCGCCTTAAACATTTGGGTAGGCCGGAGCGTTCGGGTTAAGGCCAGAAGTAGTTTGGGGAATCTGACTAACGTTGTTTCTAGCCAAATTTCTGCTGTACTCAACTCTTAACTCGGGGAACTTAATCCAACAACGTTTAGCTGTATGGCCTACCTTGTAACATTCACTGCAAGTTATCATTTGTCTCTGCGGCCTAACTGACTCTTTCTGATCTAAGTTAGCAAATAATGAAGTTGATTTGGGCTTAGTTTCAACCACTTGGGCCGACTGATTTGGCTCAATGCTAACACCTGGCTTTAAGTTTGAAATTAGCTTAGGGATTGAAAGGTTACCAAGCCTAATTGCCTCAGTTATCTGATTAGTCTGATGACAGCTGTTTGAGTCATGTGTTGTGCTGTTATGCAGCTGACAAAATTTCTTGGTAATAGCAGGGGCCGTCGCTGCAATTGGGTTGAGTGCCGGAACCTTTACATAACTGCTTGACCGTGACACATTCGGGTTAGTCGCGTTCGGTGAGTAAGCAATTGCGTTACCAGTTGCTAAGGGGTTAAATTGCATTTTTGCATTCAAGTAAACTTCCATTTTAGTTGCATAATTGTAGAAATCAATTAAGGTTGAACTATCCCCTTGACACGCATAGGGTTGGAATCTCTCGCTTAAATTCTGCTTAATGATTTCCACAATTTCTTCCACAGAGTAACTGTCATCCAGCTGTTGTGTAATAGCCTCGCAACGTTTAAAAAAAGCTTGGAAGCCCTCATTAGGCCCCTGAATAGTCGTTCTCAAGGCTGCAATTAAACGACGGTTCTTAGATGGTGGATGGAAGGTATACCTAAATGCAGTTGTGAACTCCTTATAAGTACTGAAAGGTGGATGCTGCTTAAACCACATGTAAGCCCCTTCAGTTAAACACAAGGGTACGCACATAGATAAAAATTCGTCATCCGAATAACCTTTTATTTCTTTTATCTTAGTTAACTCTGTTAGAAACGTAAAGGCTGGGGTTGAAGATGACAACCCAGAATATTTAGGAAGGTCCACAGGTTTCATTTTAATTTCTATCCCCTTCGACTCCCTAAGCAACAAGTTGGGTTTACTAGGAACCTGTAAATGGTTAATTAAGGGATTTAGAACAGTTTCAGGATTAATGAAAGGTTTAATCATGTTTTCCTTTTTTGAGACCTGCAACTCTCTAAGAGCCTCCGTCATTTTCCTAACCTCAGCCTTTAAACTTTTCATTTCTTCTCTTACAGATTCAGTGCAAGAACTCTTAGTCCTAACAGAGCTGGAACGCAATTTGCTTACCTTACTGTCTACTCTGATTTTTAAGTTTTCAGAAGATAGTGAGCTTGATGATGTTGTAGCAACATGTTTAGAAGTTGGGGGTACCTCACCAGATTTTAGTTTAACTGTGCCCTTTTCTACCCTTGTAAAATCATGAAAAGGAAAATATTTAACCAATTCATCTGGATATCCACTAGCTTTTTCTCCCTTATTCAGAGTTAATGATTTAGCTTTTAAAAACTTATTGGTAGCAACTGGGGCATTTAAACCAATTGGTTGACAAGATTGTTCTCTTAAAGGGCCAGTAAAACCAATATTTCTAGGAGGTATCCTTAATTCTACATCACCACTTACGCTGTTGTTCACCCAGTCCGCACATCTACTCCATCTCTCATGGTCAGTTGCAGAAGAGCTAATACTTGGGTTTTTATTTTTCCTACTATCCGTTGGTGGTAAGGATGCAGAAACTCTGGGTGGTGCAGTCAACCTCATTGGTGGAGTCACTGTAACCTTTCTTGAATGTTCTACAGGATTGGACCTTCTCTTGGGTTCGACCACTCCACACTTTGCGGCAGGTAGAGATTCAAGAAGCTTATTGACTTGGTCTTCAGTTAAATTTAAACTAAATTGGTCAGTCTTCTTTCCTTCTTCAGCTTCCACGTCTCTTGAACAGCTGATGGATAAATCATCAGAAGAGTTGGAATCAAGATTTACTAAATCCGGAACCGTCTGGTAGTCTCGAAATTCCTGACCACTAGCTTGTTTTAAGAAATTTCTGCTTGGTTCAACATCAGGCTCACTTGGTATATCTTCATCCTCATCATATTCTACATATTTACCAGGCTCAACTTCAAACACTCTTCTTACAACCCTTGTTATTTTTTTTACAGCAACTTTCCTCTGTAACTTAGAATGCTGGACTAAGGAAGGCATAGTGTTTTCTTCTTGGACTTGAATTGTGTTTGGCCCTGGTAAAAAATGCTGCTGTTGGAAGTACTTCTCCAGCAAATGACGTTTGAATTCATTGTTCCTTTTTTGGTTTTCCATCACTCCCTCATCGTGTAGCCTTCTAACATTGAGTGGATGGTTATAATCGTCAATTGAGTGGGATCTTCTGACAGAAGCTTGAAGTATAGAAGAATCAATACGGTAGTCTCCTCCTGGCACAGTTGCATTATGAAAATCCGAATAGAATGGGTTTGTTGCCTCAAATTCTACTGGAAGATTGACGTTTGAAAACATGCCAAAATTAATAGACTGGCCTTCTCCTGACATTTCTTCTGGGGACAACACTGCAGGCGATTTCACTTGCTCTTCATTTTGCAAAGCAATTAAACTCTCCTCAGCCTGATTTCTTCTAAATATTACCTCTTCTCCCGGTGTAGAGATTGCAACTGGCTTAAACCCTTGATGCTTTTCACGGGCCTTGGTAGGACGAAAATTGTAACGCTTCACATCTTCACTCATTATTGAAGTGGCAAAAAAAAAAGGAGGCTTCACAAACTGGGAGGAATCTGTACTTCCATACTGATAACCCAGGCTGATAAAAAGTTACGTTTTTTTGGTTTTTACACGTTTTGGCCTAAACTTTCACTTTCCAACATCTTATTTTTCTGTTTAGCTGATGCACCAAAAACAGAATGAGGCATTTATTTTAATGTTATTTTAATGTTATGTTTCTAAGATGTTAGGGCTCGCCTGCCATGACATTATCCCTGCCAATAATAATTCTAATGGGATGAGGGTGATTGTAATGAAAGATTTGGGGCCATGAAAAGTTAAATTTGGGCAGTTGGAGGACTAATGGTGGACAATTTCTAATATATTTCCGAAAGAGGACTTACTTGGTTGCAGGAAAAGAACAGAATGAGGGTTGGGGATTTTACCATATTGTTACCCTAGCACTGAGCTATTTACATTGTTGGCTAGGCATTGCACCAATTTACAATCTTATATTATTGGGTACACAAGTTTCACATTATTATTAACAATTGTTCATGGCAATACAGTGTACAGAGAGTTGTTGGAGGAAAAAGGCAAACTGAGAAAGAGGTCTGCCAGGCAAGGTCGATTGAGTCATAGTGGCTAAGACCACCGTGAGTGTAACGTCCAGCAGGGCTGACGAGTGTCGGGTCACCATGGCAGATCAATCGCTACAGTTTATTGCAGTTTTATTCTTGGTTAGTGCGTAGTGTTTATCCCATTGCACTTTTTTAAAATCAGCTTAAAGCACCAGCTATCGAAACGAAATAAAAACAACAAAATAAATAAAGAAATAAAAAAATAATAAAACATGTACAATGAGGAAAATTTCTCACAGTGTTTGTGGTACTTTGTTTACATTTCTCTGCTACTCTTTAATTAAGTAATTACCAATTAACTCCTCTACTTCGAAAAAAAAATGAATTTATAAAGCGGTTTACAACAGACAGGCAGCAATAGCAATAAGTAACAAATAAATCTAAAACTGAGTTTTTCATATCTCAATTTTAATCAAACTAAGGAAAATAATTTACAAGTTTTTCTTTTCGCAGTTTTGCTCAAACTACCGAAAATGAACCAAATGTGCGTGTAGTCATTCTCTGGCGTCCGTATTATTGTGAATGGCGTAAAACTTATATGGTTGTTTTCATGCTATCGGGTTCTGTGTTTACAATTTTTACTACAGTCGTAAGTACCGACCCCGGGCTGACTTCACACTAACTTGATCGTTCTTGGTATGAACTGAATTATTAGGAAAAACACCCCCCCCCCCCCGGGGCGCGCGCCCCCCCCCGCGGGGGGGGGGTATGAATTGAGGCTTTATGGCGCTTCGGCAGCTAGGTCATTAGCGCCAATCTCCATCACAGTGCAGTGGTCCGGGACCGGGTGTTGGCACTGCGCCACACATTGGGATCACTTGCTTGACATTTTTTCGCTTAACCATGTCTGGCTGGGAATGTCTGCGTGCAGCATACGACTCGCAACAAGAAGTCTCCTTGAGCGCAGCGAGACGACGTCGAACGAGCGAGCAGTGCGAGAGATTCGGCTAGTCTTTTATTAACTATGAACTATTTGTTATTTACTAGCTAACTGATATTGTTTCCAAAAATAAAATCAACATTCTGCGACGTGTAAAATCCCGGAGCTTTTTCGAGACCATTGAGACCTGACACTCCTGAGATATGGCAATCAATATTTTTGATAGCTGTTTACCTAATTGGTCATTCATCGCTGTAGGCTGAAACACACTAATTTACGTTTAGTTTCTCAGTTGTTTGACGGCTAAAATACGGTTTTACTTTCAGGTGGTTATGAGCTTGGCAGGCTTAAGCATTTGTTTTTAAAAATTACCCAGCGCTTATTCAAGACCCCAGACGCTCTTTCAAGGTCCGGCGCCTAATCAGGGAACTACGGTCTCGTCAACATAGATTTTCTTTATGAGAAATAAGCCTAATTGAAGGTACATGCTTTCATGATAGCTTTAATTTCTACGTTACGATACAGGAAAGCTATCAAGGCAAGTAATTATAAAAATTCACGACGTTTCGTCCCTCAAGGGCGTTATCAAGTGAAAACCACAGACAAAACTCGTTTTTAAACATGGTTAACCACAACACACATGGCATGGCAAACACACATGCATTCTGAAAGGTTTCTCTTACTTATGTTGTAGTAAGTAAGAAGTTTATTACGACGGCTCAAAGTTCATGGTGAACTTGTGTGTGCCGTATAAGGCAGGTACAATATATGGCTCATGATAACAATAATATGGAGGTAAATATAGAACACATTATTTGTTGACAAGTACTATTTTGAACATAAATCCATAGTAGGAATCAGAAACAAAAATAAACACAATGTAACAGTTTAAGTACAAAACAAAACCAAAAAATAATAATAATAATAATCACTAAATGCACATTCCACATTTATGTATATATCTATCTATATACAACTATATTAATAAAAAAAAGTTTTTTTAAAATTAGACCGAGTGTTTATCTGGGCATTGCTTAATCAATATCTTGATTAAGTAAGAAGTAGTCGAATAGTTTATTTTTAATCTCAGTTATCCCATCAATTTGGAGTAATTCAATAGGGATTTCATTAAATATAGAAGGGATTTTATATTTGTTTGTTCGTTTGCCATATTGGTTCTTGGCAAAAGGCACTTCATATCGATATGTGGTTTTCCTGAAATAATTATTCTTTATTGCTGAGCTTAATTTGTGGTCACAGTTAAAATAGTTTTTTAGAATTATAACGAAATCTCTAAGTTGTTTAATTTTGAGTATTTTTGTTTTCCTGTATATTTGTTTAGATTTTAAATTTCCATATTCGTTAAAAAGAATTTTTACGATTCGGTTTTGCAGTTTTTGCAGTCTATTTATGTGGCAGTTAGCAGCAAATCCATATATTTCAATACCATATCTAATCAAGCTTTCAACCCAAGAATAATAGATCATTTTTTTGCTTTTTATGTTAAGGAGGTGTCTGATGTGATAGAGACTAGGCATAAGTTTACGTAAATTTTGTGCAATTTTATCGATCTGCCTTTTGTAGGTCCATTGTGAGTCGATTTGGAATCCTAAATAAGTTGCTTCACTTACGTTTTTAATTTTAAAGCAGGTAGTATCACAGTTCCTTGTCGTACAGAATTTAGAGTGAAGGAAAATGTTTTTGACAGAAAACTTCGGAGTGTGCGGGGATTTGATAGTCATACAGACTGTTTTTTCTTCACTGATGAAGACTTCATTTGTTATGAACCAGGAGTTTATTAAGTCAAAATCATGTTGCAACATGGACAAAAGTTTATCATATTCATGATTACAAGCAAGGAGGAAAATATCATCTGCGAAAAGAAAAATGTCACAATTTGTAACAATTCTCTCAATATCATTTACGTAGATAAGGAAAAGTAAAGGACCCAGGACTGAACCTTGGGGGACCCCATGTTTAACATTTAGAAAGTCACTGTTTTCCTGGTTTATTCTGGTGCATACCTTGCGATCGCCCATGTAGCTTTTCAGAATATGGAGTATCTTTCCACGTAGCCCAATGCGGTCACATTTACTAAACAGAATATCGTGGTCGATCGTATCGAAGGCTTTCTGTAGGTCAATTAAAATACCACCAGCCAGTTTTCCGTCATTTAATGCCTGAGAAACTATCTCGTTTATGGCTTTAAGTGGGTCACTTGTACTCATTTTACTTCTGAATCCAAATTGCCTAACGGACAACGACGAGTTTTTATTAAGGAATTTAGTAATTTTGTCTGCAAAGACCTTTTCAATTATCTTGGCATGGCTTGACATGGTTTACCATGTTTAAAAAAAAAATGTTTGTGTGGTTTTTACTTGATAACCCCACTGATCTGAGGGACGAGACGTCGTGAAGTTTTATAATCACTTGCACTTAAAGACGCCTGTTCACCATTTCGAAATCGTTGCCGATATTCTAAACACAGCATCCACGTTCCAGATTCTCAGTCATCCAACAGGCTGATATGGGTCACGTGATCTCGTTTCAGTTTTGAAAATCGCAGCGCTGCTACTAATAGTGTTGTGCCATTTTTAATTTACCGCTATTTTCTTTATATTGCTGGAAGATTCTGCGGCGCTGCATCTTGGAGTTGAAAAGGTAAAAAGGCGCCTTTAATGGCTTTACTTTTTATGCTACTTACCAAATCGCTTGTAACGATACTACTTCTTGGATTTCCTGTATGACTTACTTTTGCAACACTGTTTCAAACGTATGTAAATGTTGCAAACACTTTTATTTTCATGTTTTGTTTTTTCCCACGTACGAGACGGTTTTGCTACCTTCACTCAAACCTATGTAAAGTTTTGGACCAAAAACACGCACAATTTCAGAAAAAGGGGAATACCATATCAGTATTCCTTGCGAATTTTCGACAGACTGGGAACGTCAGACCTCATCAGGCACTACTACACTTTTGAAAACTGTTGTTTACATTCTCTTCATCTTTATCTTTTGAACTCAAGAGTGTAGTAGTGCCTGATGAGGACAGACGTTCCCAGTCTGTCGAAAATTCGTAAGGAATACTGGTATGGTATTCCCTTTTTTCTGAAATTGTGCGTGTTTTTGGTCCAAAACTTTTCAGAGTAAAAACCGCTATGGAATTTTCAAACGTACGTAAATATTGCAAACGCTAAATACTCGCAGGATGCCCGATAATAGGGAGAGGGTACGTGTCCTTTTCAGGATTAGAAATTCCACCAAAGCAACAAACTTATTTACGGCAGTTTTGCCGTCATTCATAACACCGGCATGATTATTTCCGTTTTCACTGTAGGAAGCGCGTTTTCGATTTTTTTTTGCAGAGCACACAAACGTTCGCTTTATCAAAATGAACAACAAAATGCGGTTAAAACTCGTGAGATTCGACGATGCTACCGTCTTGATCTTACAATCCTAACGTCGTTATTTACGTTCGCCAGTGACGGCAGCAACACTAAATATCGCGTTTTTGAAACATTCCCAGATTAAGCATAAACACCGACTGCGGAAGTGTACGAATGCGAAGATGCATTCTAATAATTGCCATTGTTGTTTATGTATGTAATCGAGATTATTTATATTTAATTTATACTAATGTAACTTCACTTATTTGCGTGCCTTTCTGCGGGACGGTAGCACATTTATTCAATTACTCCTGCCCCGACTCTCCCCCCTCCCCCGCCACCCGACTTGTGCGTATACGAACTCACGAAACGGGCTAATTGCGGATAATTAATTTGCATTCTGGACATGAAGGGTTAATTGCGTAAGCCATGTGTAGACCGTGAATCATATTCTCCGCGTGAATTCATCCACGTTTTCCATATTATGCTCGATTAGGTAAAAATGTGACCCGAGTTGTATGTTACACGTGTGTGTGGTTTTTTTAACGTGTGGTTTTTAACATTATACAAATAGAAGTGTAGTGGGGAGGGGAGGGAGGAGGAATTTTTCTTTCACGTAGATGAGAGGGGGAAAAAATTCTGTTCCATGCAATCGACTCAGTAAATTGGAACATTACCGTTAGAAAAATGTGTTTGACATACGTAACGCTAAATTTAGCACATTGGTTATTTAATTGTATTTTTTTTCTCTCATTTATGGCATTCCAACGCCGCTCGTCGTTGCCAGAAAACCGATGGTGCAACCTATTTACCGTAATTTGAATAAAAAATTAGTTAAAAACTTGAATTGTTGCAAGCGTAAAAGACGAAAATAACATCAACAAACTGAAGCCCGTGGCACGGGTGGTGTTTGACGCACCGTTTGCTCTCTCATGTGCTTGTTGCGGAAGGCGTGTAGTCGGTCTGTAGATGTATTTTTGCGCACACAGGCTAATAACCGGTGATTTTCATGTATCGCTCACTCAATCAGCGTTCACCCTGACCTAGACTCCATGCACTTATATATGAACATTTCCGCCGGAACAAAGAAAGTCCAAACCTTTAGCCGGGCGGCTTTGTGATTTTTTTCTTTCTGGGAGGGGCAGAAAGTAAACAGCGTTTTCAATATTTAACCGAGTTTCACTAGTCCTTTTATTTTAATAATTGTCCACAACGACAGAACTTTTAGCTAGCGGTTTAATGTCAAGTTGCACATAACTGAAACATTGGCTTATCCATTAAAAATAAAGTTTTCAGTTTATTGTCAACATTCATTACGTTAGCAGTCATCGAATAACGCCATCATTATAAAAGATTGTTGTAAGTAGTCACCAGCCATTCTGCATTGTTAGTAACCAGCCATTCTGCATTGTTAGTCGCCAGCCATTCTGCATTGTTAGTCGCCAGCCATTCTGCATTGTTAGTCGCCAGCCATTCTGCATTGTTAGTC
>JAHWFP010199773.1:3180-13493 GCA_023313725.1 Lithobius niger
TAGATGGAACATTATGTCGGTAAATTTCTGGTTTACACCCCTCCAACTTTTATCCTTCCTGACGTCTCTGGTTAGGGTAACTCCCACCCCTACCCCATGTAAAATTTAGCTACAAGCACAGAGCATTGCTAGTATAAACAAACATGAATAAAAATACGTACAAATGTAAATTGCCTTGTCTGTCAATTTTAACAGTCTGTGTGTGGCCTACCTGCTTGGTTTCAGCAACTGTACCACCGGAAACCAGATTTCCCGACTTGGGATCCATTCCTAACTGTCCCGATATGTACAGCGTCTTGTCAACTAACACAGCTTGACTATAATGAACGAAAAACCAAAGGGTAAGTTGCAAATTAAAGGGGGATTGCCACCAAATGACAAGCTACAGCATCTATGTCCATTTGCCGCTACGGTAGTCTAATTCTATCTAGTCCTTACTTTCAACAAGCGAAGGAACACACGAATAAATTTCCTTTTACATAACAAGCAAGCCACATGCCTCCTTAATAATTGAGTGTAAAGTTGGTGCGCCCACGTGCACCGGAAATCAAGCGGGAAAGTTAGTTAACACCTCCCCCCCCCCCTCATACTTTCGAAAAGTGGCTTACTTCACAGCACGATTAGTTGGGACCCAAACAAACATGTTAGGAAAATCACAACTTGTCAAAAAGTTGGAAGGGGGGGGGGGGGAGGGGGGTTAAAATAGTGTGGAGAGACTCCTCATAGTCTTTGGGGGAGGGATGGGCACCCCTGCTTCAACGACATTCCATGCCCTGAAAATTCCCTTCAGTTGGCTTTAATCAATCGGGGCTTTAGTAATTCATTCCAGATGTTTCATGCGGTAACAAAAAAGAAGACATACTAGCTGGTATGCTTAAAAGGACATACCATTCCTGTTCATATTCCTAGTATTCCACTTGTAAATAGCTTATAAAAGAATTCCCTAAGTTTATGTCAATGAAGCAAAACCGTCTCGCACGAAAAAAAACAAAAAATTAATAAACCAACGTAGAATGACTGAAAAAAACAGCTAGAAACGACGTGATACGCAACCTGTATTAAACATACGGAAACCAAAAATGCAAGCGCTGAGCTTCCTTCCGTAACGCATTACCCTGCCTGGTGAAATTCGGGCCAATGCAACATCTGAGCTAACATACCATGACACCCAGTGGTACAATCAGAAATATTTTGTTTTTGCGGAGTATGGGGGGGTTTGAGGAAAAAAAACCACTGGAATTAAAAAAAAAAAAAGTGGCCGATAATTCAGCAGGCCTAGGAAGTATGGAGCTTTTAAGTTCCTGGTAATTCTATTTAAAACGTTTTAAAAAGAAATTTTCGTATTTCGGTGCACATTTTACCAAATTTCACCGAGTTATCTGTTACCAAAAGTTATCTAAGGGATGAACCCAATTATAGATGAGAAATTCCTTTGTAAAAAAAATGAACAGTTATGGAACAAGATGTCAAAGTTTTTAACCATCAACTTCTAACCAACTACCAGCTGAACTCACTACTTCAGAGAATCAGAGAATGGTTTATTAAAAAAATAGGTATTATTTGATACTTTTTATGTTTTTATATTCTGCTCTTAAAACTTAGTACGTTATCATACATTTGTTAAGCCACAGTACTTTATTAAAATAAGTTTGATCGAGAAGGATTCATCTTCATGTGTTCATTATTTTGTTCTTGTGCTTTAAAATTTGATTCCTATCTTGTTTTATACATTCTTTTTTTTTGTCTCCCTAATTGTAAAAATGATTTTATTGTAATTAATTTTCTACTTGAAGTAACCCCATGCAAGTTTCTCTCTGAGACAATTAAAAAGTAAATTCAGAAATATAATCGAACAAATTTAGTAGGGATGTGCAAAACTCGAAATTTCGAGTCGAGTTCGAGTTTGACTTCGTTGTGTAAACTCGACTCGATCCTAAAACTTTAAACTCGAAATTTTCGAGTTTCGAGTTTTACGGAGTATCGCGATGGGAATCTCGTTACTCCTTTTTGCTTTTGTCAGTCAGTCTGAGACGTTCTCACTTCTACAACGTTTAGTTTGGGACAGAAGAGATTTATGTTGAGTTTTAGCAAAAAAGATCGTAATATCTTCAACAAATTGCAACAAAACTTACCACATTTACTTAAGTTTTATAGAAAAAATGCTTAAAAACTGTGGAATATTTCTTGTAGCTTGATTTGATAGTGACTGTCGTGGTGTAGTGTTTTTGATACAGGAAAAACTGATTTATTTGGTTCAGCATTTGCATGGTTAATACCAAAATATTGAAAGAATTTCTCCTGAGTTTTCCAGGTTTTCAGAGTAGTTGAGGGCAATTTCCAGGTTACTCACCGTAATTTTTGAAAGGAATTTTTTTTCGCAGATGGGTTAACAGTTTTATTTGTTTCTAGGGCTGACATGTTGCAAGAAATCAGGTCTATTTATTGAACTTTTAGGTATCAACACAAAAGTATTAATACATAATTTTTACCACAATGTCGTAACATACTGTGTTTAATGCACTTTGGCCTTGGCCCAAAAAACTGGCTTTGCTTTTCTCCCGGAGTTTTCCAGGTTTTTTTGTGTGAAAAATCACAGAATTCCCCGAGTTACTCTTAGTTTGTAAAACCATACTCAAAACTCGAACTCGACTCGAAACTCGATACTCAACCCCCAACTCAACTCGAACTCGACTCGACTTGAAAAAGTTGTGATCGCACACCCCTAAAATTTAGGGAGTTTACGCGAAGGCGCTTAGTTTATTCAGTGCTTCCAGGCTTCAGCTACACAGCTAAAAATTTATTTTCTTCGACCCCACGGCTAGTTCCGTGCCTACATAGGTTTCCGTGCTCACAATACAACCGTACCCAGCTGTTGGGAGAAGTGGTGAACCATTTTCTCAGGCAATATACTACGATCTTGGTATAGTTATTGAGACAAATTTTATCGTTTCCTTCGACACTAACCTGTACGGTCCAATAGCTGGGGGAGCCAGAGCGCTCCTGATTATTTTACGTACAACACTTGCCATTGCAGCCTCTTCCATCCACCCAACCAACAAAAAAACAAAACTACGTCTGACCACGGTCACTAAGCAGACGTTTCATCGGAGCGCCACTATAGCAACAACGAGCCGTTTTGAAACACCAACTGTACGGTAGCGTATTGAGTCAACACCATTTTGTGACAATGTGTGCTGCTTATTGGCGGAATGGAGAGCATTCGTAAAATCGTCAGAACTAACTACCGTAGTCTATCCAAAATCCAGTAGCGTACCCACGATTTGCAGCCATGATTTGCAGAATTCTCATGTGATTTGCACAGATTTGAGAAATTTCGATAGATTTGCATGATTTACATGATTTTCAGACGTGTAGATTTGCAGAGATTTGCAATTTGTGCGGAATTTAGTTAATTTTCATGGATTTCTGTTGATTTGCATTTATTTGCAAATTTACTGATTTATAAACTCGGACGTATTTTAGCACATTAGCATGGAGGTCTCCTCATTTGCATGGGTTTTCGGATTTACATATTTGTAGATTTCCTCCAAGGTTTGCAGATTTGCACCTCGATTTGCACATGTACACTCAGATTTACACAGATATTAGTTGATTTGATCCAAGGTTTTCAGATTTGCACCGAGATTTGCAGATGTACACTCAGATTTACACAGATATTAGTTGATTTGCATGGTTTTTTTTTAAATTGATTTGCATCGATTTGCATATTTGCAAAAAGATATCCAGATTTCACGCGGAATTGCAAATCCGAAATCAAGATTCGCACGGGATTGCAATGTTTGTCGGACCCCTGGGCTTGCGTTCACAACCAATCTTTTACGCGAACTACAGTTCAGACTGTAGCAGGCTGATTTAAGCCAGCAGATTGTTTATCCTTCCAGCCAAGGTCGAGTGGAACGATAGTATACAGGAAGGTTGGTCCTTCCCCAGCATCTTAAGTCGTTTTCCCGCCAATAATTCGTGCAACGTCACTGGCTCCGGTCTGGTTTGGCTTGTGCGCATGTGCGTAAGCTGTCGAGCTGCATGTGACGTCAGTGGCACCAGCAAAATCAACAACCAATGGAACAGGACAGCACGGGACTGGTGTTCGGCTTAGGAATACTGAATGCAGAAAATGTGGTGCCTGGTAGACTACTGTTTCTGATGCATTTTGGTGGTTCGGATTTGATGAAACTTTTCAGGTAGGACAAAAAATACTGTTGGGACTGTCTTATAATAAATTTTTCTTTAAATGTAAATGATACTTCTGCAATGATAACTTCTGCACCCAACGTTAAAACTCAGTTACTGTTGCTTTAATTTGTGGTTTAATTTGGAAGCAAACCTATTATTACCCGATTGACCAGAAACATATTGTCGAATTTATTTTAACCAGGAGTGATTAACACTCGTTAAACCCTTTGAAACCCTTTGACTTGAGTATATAAATCAAACGAAGCATTTTACGTGAAAACGTGTTCTGACATGAATGACCGGAAATATTCAGTACTACAGAAAAGGTAATAATTAAAAGGTGAGTTTTTCTTCTGGGAGACAGTTTTCAAGTTAGAAGGCGATGATAAGATTTTCGTGCTTTGCAGAGAAGCCCACCAGCAGGCCCCACCTCCTTGAGAGAGTGACCATCACCTTGAAAATGTTCACGGGTATGTTCATCGATTTTACCCCATTGGTTGCTTGTGTAGTTTTTTTGGGGGTTTGAGCGAAAGCCTAGGTTTTGCCTCCCATTATCACTTGAAACACGGCAAAAAAAACGGTATTGTACCCGCTTCTTTTCCAACGTCTTACTCACGGATACAAATTCAAGTAACTCACACGGAAGTAACCGCAGTAAAATAAGAAAGTTCCGTTTTATAACGTACACGCGAAAGAATCTCGATTTCGCAGATCTCAGATGCTGTAAAATATAAAAGCAACATATAAGGAAGTGGGACATAGGCTATAAAAGTTGTCTTAAATTTGCTGCCTATAAGCTCTAGCAAATTACGACGGCGTTGAACTGGTTGCACGTCATGTCTTCAATGTTAACACGCTGTTGTTGTTTTTTTCCTTTTTTGCAGTTTTTTTGTATGTGATGTTGTTTAACGTGCTATACTGCGGCTATACGTGTTATAATGGTGTATTAATTGAAAGAACCTAAAAATTCTTTCAACATGCATGGAGGAAAATCTGCAAGATGCGAAAATCGTTGTAAATTGCGTATCTACCCCAAAACAAAACTTGTTAAGCATTCCCGCCTAGCTTTTCGGCCGTGTGGAGTCGTGATATCAAATGCCAAGCTCTTTCACCAAGCTAATCCCAGTGAGTAATGGAGTAAAAAGCACAGTAATAGATTATGTGAAGGCATACCAAGGAGTACTGCATAAAAATACAAACAACGTTTCGAAAATTATCAATTTTCGTCTTCAGGTTAGCAACAGTGAGTAGCAGTTCGAAGGTTAAATTAAATATATGAAAATTGCTTACAGAGCATTTTTCAATTATTTCATTTAACGTTTGAAGTTTTAGTCGGTGGGATTAGCTTGGCGAAAGAGCTTGGCGTCTGATATCGACTTCGCACAACCGAAAAGCTTGGCGGGAATCCTTAACAAGTTTTGTTTTGGGGCAGATATCAGATATTTTTGGTCCGAATTGATGAAATCCATTTCTTTTCTTAACAATTATTAGATGGAAACACCAATCAAGTTTTCTGGTCCATTTTTTTATTCTTGTTGGCTTTCGTTCCATTTTGAGAACAGCAGTCACCTTTTTTCACATGATTAATATTTCTTATTTGTACAACTCTTTTATTGTTGGACCATTGTTGCAGTAGTGGATTTATATCATGAAGACAAAGGGTTTTAGCGAGCGTTAACCGCACCCGGTCATCTGCCCGACGAAGCCCTAAGGCCCTATGTCTGCCCTAAGGCCCTATATCATGAAGACAACACAGCTGCAACAATGAAACCGTTGTCTTACCACTAGTAAGAACCGCGGCTAGGCGCGGGTTTCTTACTTACGTATAAGTAAGAAAACGAAGGTCTTTGGTTCTTACTTAAGTTGTAAAAATACAATCGCTGTCCATATCTACGAATCCCAAATCGTTTCTAAAGTATTATTAAACTACTTCACACTTTAAATAACAACTATTATTTTTTTAAAGGAAAAAAGATTTCTAGGCATAGAAAACGCAGGCGCGGGGTTCTTACTTACGTAAGTAAGAAAACGAAAGCCTTTGGTTTTTACTTACGTAAGTAAATCAACTACCACTATCAATATTTGCATACCAATATTCACGTATCAACGTGTCCAAAATAATACATTTATTGCAGATGAAGAAAGTCCCAAAGGAAAGAATTAAAATTGATTAAAATAGTCAAATAAGACATTTATTGCAGTTATTTAGTTTTAAAAACGGATTTGGAGCAAAGAACATTCCCACCAACAATGGTTCGTTATGCTGTCACAATAATGGCTCGGTTGCTAACAATGCAAATCGTTGTTGTACAAATATATTCGACAATGGGTCGGCAACAATGCACTAACAATATCGCTTTATTGCAACCAATGGCTCGTCCACTAAAGATTCAACTCGTCGTTGTGCAAATATGTTAGACGATAGCGTTCAGCAACATTGTGGTAAGACTTTCGCTTTATTTATTTCGGGTAAAGAGCGAAAGTCTTACCGCATTGTTGCCGAACGCCATCGTCTAACTGATACTAGTACTGCAATATCTCCTTTCAAACCTAGGACGATATATGGTAAACTGCGTTTACCGGACTATCAGATTCACGGCTTAAGGCGCAGCCAGCATCGATACCTCCGCTTTGAGATTATGGGATGGCAGCCGCCATAATGATTGGCATGGGGTACACAATGTTCGAGAAGCACAAGTCCGACGAGTAGGGGGAAATACGCATGGCTACAGTTACACTGTGATACTCTTTGCAAATTTATCCTAGCACAGGAAAAAAGTTTGCACTAAGTTTCCAATAGCTGTTTCGATTTTAGAAATTGATTTTTGCATCATTTTTAAAATATAAAGTGTTTTCACATATTTGGTAACCTGCTCAGTACTTTTTAACATGAATCGCGCAATTAAGACAGAATGATGAATTGTGGGATGTGTATTCTAGAACAATATATGAGAAAGAGAGAGAGAATATGGTAATCCTACAATATATTTATTTATTTATTTTAATTACAAAATTATTGTAACCCCCTATAAAGAGCATAACAGCAATTTCAAATTAAAATAATAATTTCACGAATCTCATTCAGGCGAGAGCAGAGACGACACAGGCGCGAAAGGGGTACATTAAGGGGTGCCGCCATATTCTTCTTGCCTGAATGAGATTCACAAAATTGTTGTTTTAATCTGAAATTGCTGTTATGCTTTTTATAGGGGGTTACAATAATTTTGTAAATAAAATAAATAAATAAATATATTGTAGGATTAGCCTTTGGCGATTCTCATCAGATCTCATTCAGACGAGAACCGGAAGTTGGCTGGCGCCATGTTGCGTTGTTGACGTCGGCCAAGCGTTGGCTGGAAGGCAGATTGCAAAAGTTTGTAATGCATTGTTTCTAGTACAGTTGCCACCCCCTGTTCAAACGCACGGATTTATTTAATGTTCAGTTTACTGGCGTTTGCTGATTAGCATTATTTGCTGATTGGTATTGTTTTAATGTTTTGTATTGCTCTTGAATGTGATTCTGTGTTACTCTGACCATTGTAATCTTTGTTTGTAGAGCGTACGGCTTTTGCCACGGCTCTCCATTAAAATCAATCAACCAATCAAGGAGCTACTTGTACAAACGAAACTACCTATACACAAACGAAAACCTTTTTTCTTCAGTTTACGTCTTGCAGCTGGCGTTTCTTGATTGGCATTTTGTTCCTAATAACAATGTTTAAAACAATGCAAAACAATCAATTTGGTCGTTTTGAGGTCCCGAACCCGTGAACCACTTGACCAATTAGAAGATGCCTTATTAAAAGGGCACGTCTTCAGAGCAATACCTGTAAAATGAGCTAAGAACCAGCATTATTCACTGGAAGAGTGAATTTATTTGCGTGATACAAAAAATGACGTTGCTAGTAACCAGTAAGTAATTAAGCAAATATCAACGTTATTCACGTCGTTTTTTCAACAAGAAAACGGTCAGCTGCGTCGTTAATGGTAACTTTCATGTTGTCAGGCGACCAAAGTCTCCGATCAAACAAGTTTCAGCCTTTTCTGTAGCATTCTTATTTATCCTCAGATGGCTGAAAACAACCAAACTACCTAAGCTGTAAAGACATAAGGTGTCTAGTAGTCGCCATGCTCACATACATATTTTACCTGGATGTCATCGTTAATCTTGGCGGGCGACACACTAGCGTGTGTCTTGATTTGGGCGCTGGGTAGTTACGAAGGAAGAACTCCAACGTTAATTTCTTCACTCCAACCGCTTACCGAGTGGGAAAAAAAACCCTTACTATACTTAAATTTATGTTACTTGATATTCATGGTTACAAAAGAACATCTTACAAAAATTAATAAGGGCCAAGGGAGAGTGTTTTTTTTATAAACTACAACTTGTTCAACTTTTCTTGCTGCTTTCATAATTTATGCATTAAGCCGTCAGCAGACAGAAGAAAATTTGATGCGAAGGTGAGAGGTATTACATGCCTACGATGTCAAAACTGCTGCAATCGTCTGGTTGGTGTTGCACTTATGGACCTATTTTGACGTCTTTTTTACACCATCTCGCGTCACGTTGCAGCAGCCAATCTGGATTGGCCTTTACTCTGTGGTAGTAATTTTTCTCTTGCCCTTGCAACAGTATTAAATCAATTGCGATGCCAACAGCCCAGTGCTGCCAATGAGAAATCAAGGGTTGGTATGTACTACAATTATCCGATGGACGTCGAATAAATAAAACTAACTGCCATACATCTACATCATTATAAACGAACGATCTGCGTGCGTAAGTCCGTGTTTGTGTGTGTATGTATCTACCGCTACTCCTCTTGAAGTAAAGCACATATAAAGATAAGAATACCGCCAAATGAAATGAATAAATTGTGGTTTCGTTAGGCCGATTTTTATCGCTGTAACTTGTTTTTTTTTTTACCCTCAAATTCGCGAAAATTGGATCTGAAAATTGCTCGTGACGTCATAGTTTGATGAAGCAAACCCTGAAAAACTGATGATTCATGTGATGACGTTAAAGTTCGGTCAGGCAGAGATGACGCAAACTTATTAGAAAAAAACTGGGTTGTAAAAAGTAACCTAAAAGGACCTATTTTGCATCATGCTGCATTTAAACACTATAGATCTTAAAATCGGTTTTGCTTCTGATGACTGGACACGGAAAAAGCAGACTAAAAGTTTTAAAAGGGTGTCAAACATTCGCGTTTCCGAAGCATGGAGGTGCGTGGATTGAGCGAGCAAAGTGAGCAATTTCCACGTGAACTAAACCTTTTCAATGCGTTTTTCTCGATTTCCTCTCTTAATCTTTCACAGTCTTACTCTCACCTTCGTAGGGGGGCCTTACTTCCGGAAGAGTAGGCGTACAAACATGCAAAGAAACAAAGATATCGTATATTTTTAATGATGTGGGTGAAATACATGCACGCTGAGGAATGTGGCGAACGAACTGTGAGAAACAATTGTAATTATAGTTTGCGTCGAAATAACCAGTACATCGATTTTGTGATGCTCTTGGAATCAAAGAAATTACATGAAGCATGGATCGACGCCAATGGAGTAGGCGAAGTGAACGATATGGCTAGTTACTAGTATAGAGCAGTGACACGACGTAGTATCATTGTATATAACTCTATGCTGTAGCCTTAATGGGTTAGCTGCAAGGGGCACTGTAGAGAGAAACAGAAGGGCGTCATACTGAAGCCGATGCTGTGAAGAGTGATTTCTTAGACCTAAAACGCGCGATTTTTGTTGTTGGAGAAAACAACGTTATTTTAAGCCTAAGAAATCCGCTCTTCCGTTGTTTTCCCTCCATTTTTATGTAGTGCACCTTGTAGTTATGCCCTCCAAAACCCATACTGGTGCCAATGTGGCGGCAAATGTCACTGCTCTATATGCTGATTGATTCATAGTTGAGTTGCTAGTCCAATGAGACCAAGCTAAAAGAAACAGAACTGAGCGTAACCGCGGGTTTTATAGCCTCCCGTTAAGTTATTCGTTGCTTATGACGTTTGGGCCGTTTTGCGTATATATTCTACAGTCACCACTCACCCTTTGCCGCCCGCGCTCTGAGCGACTTGGCTGCGCGGCCAGGTTGCTGCAGCCAATGAAAATGATTA
>JAHWFP010199775.1:8644-21677 GCA_023313725.1 Lithobius niger
GAACTGTAAATTAGCCTGAGTGGCAAGAGATTTCTGCTGGTTTCGGTTTCTATAGGCATTGAGTGTTGATCTTCTACTCGACTTGAGCGATGTTCCTTTAGCGGAGTTGGCAAAGTTGACTTTAGGAGGACTCGTAAAGCTAGGCAGGAAAGAGTTACTGTAGCTTCGAAAAGACAGAGAAAACGAGTTATTAACCCTTTATGTCCCATGTGTTATAAAGTCTGTCCCACACTATGTTTGCAGGAAACTGAGTGTATAATGTCACGTTTCCTTGCACTACGAATGCAAAAACATGTAAATATCCCACTCGTAGACTCTGACATTAACTGTGTAGAGTCTACAAATATGATAGCGACATGTTTTTGCACTCGTAGTGCAAGGAAACGTGGCATCACGCAGTCAGTTTCCTGCAAACATAATGTGGAATAGACTATAGTTATATAGTTATATATAATGTGGAATAGACCACTGAGCTGAGCTTGGTCGTCCTCGGGGTCCCTAAGCTCGTGTTGCACGATGGCGCTTAAGTTTTTTTTTTCCGTTACAGTAGCTGGCCACTTGAGTAGCTGCTGGCACGAAGAGGTGTTATGAGGATCAATTGTAATTTATAGAATGTTTGACTTGGAAACACACAAAAAAAAATGCCGGAATTGGGTTACAATTTTTGTGGCTCACATAACTTGGAGCATTTTTCTTGCTGCATATTTCAACTATGCTTTATAAACGAGATGATCGTTCAATCAATTTCTGTGGATATATCAGCAGTAAGCAAGCAAGCTTTATATTTTTTAAGGTTATTATATAGGCCTACCATTTATTTAGACGATGTGTTTTAAAATTATGCATCTCAATGACCTCTTAAAGGCCGATTGCCACCAAACTAAAGTCTGCAGCATCTAGCCCTATCGAGTTCTCTCTCGTAGCAAGCATCAAAGAAACATCTTTTAACAGCCACCATGCCACGTGCCTCCTTAATTATTGAGTAAAAGTTTGGGACGTCTTCGTGTACCTGGGAGCAAGTTGCAAAGATTAACGATATTACTGTCACTAGACGGCGCTAGGGTATTTTCTTTATAGGACCACTATGGGTTTTGGAGGGCATAACTACAAGGTGCAATACATAAAAATGGAGGGAAAAACAACGGAAGAGCCGATGTCTTAGGCTTAAAATAACGTTATTTTCTCCAACAAAAAAAATCGCGCGTTTTAGGTCTAAGAAATCACTCTTCACAGCATCGGCTTCAGTATGACGCCCTTCTGTTTCTCTCCGCAGTGCCCCTTGCAGCTAACCCATTAAGGCTCCAGCATAGAGTTATACACAATAATACTACGTTGTGTCACTGCCCTATATTCTACCGTGGGGCCATCTAGTGGCATTAACAGTGTTAATCTTTACAGCTTACTTCCAGATGCACGAGGAAGTATCAAATTTTTACTTAGTAATGAAGAAGGCACGTGGCTTGTATGTTGTCTTTGTGCTTTCCTTTACTTACTGCGAGCAAGCGCTAGAGAGAACTAGATAGCGCTCGATGACGCTATAGGCCTTTAAGTACAAGACATGGAAAATTCTATAGGAGTTCGCACAGTACAACGAATTATAGCGCCATGTCACACCAATGGTTTCATACACTGCAAAAATCCGATATGCTTTGGATTTGATATGGTCCTAGCTCGATAGCTCGACGGACACTTAGACTGCAACAAACAAGACTGACAAGACTTCAGATCATTCAGCAAAAAAATTTATAAACCACGAACACTGTGCCCAGATGATTCGGATAGTTCACAAACGTGTTAAGAGCAGATGATATACCTGCCATTACATCATTCAGATATCTCAAGGCTAAAGAACGGATCCTAGAACTGTTGCCAGGATGTCATTCGGATGAAACATTTGGAAAGAACGGATGGTGTTGCTATGATTATAACGTTAAGGTATTTCACAAATGTTTAAAGAATAGTTGCCAGGGTATCGTTCATATTTTTCATAGATTTGTTAAGATCAAGACGATAGAACTGTTGTAAGGATTTTATTCAGATATTTCTCAAATTTATAAAAAGAGGATGCCAGAACTGTTGCTGCGACATTATTCAACTCAAACAGTGTAACGAACAAATGTTGGAACTTTTGCCATGGGTAGCATTCAGATATTTCACAGTGCAATAGTAACACTGAACAAGTATTGGTCATTATAATTTACTATAGCTTGGTCCCTATTGGTATTAAATCATTATGTGGCCTGTTGGAAAAAGTACATCTTAACCTCTCAGATGAGCCTACGTACATTCATTACAGTTAATTAGTATAACGGCACTGAGCATAGGTTCATAGTGTAAACTATGAAGTGTAAGTGTAGCACAGTGGCGGATTCAGGGAAAAACCTGGCGGAGAAGTAGATCCTGTGGGGTTGGGATCAGAACCCTTAAGCCCGATTTTTTTTCGCTATTTCAGGGTTATTTCTGCATGAGCGAGTTTTACAGATCAGCTATTTTTCTTTTATGTTTTTCCTGCTCCCTCCCCGATTAAAAAATACACAATTTTCAATTCAAATTGCGTACTTTGTTCCAATCTCCCCTTTAGTTATGTGTAAAAAAAAATTAGTATGTAGATAAAATTGTCAGTAATTCAATTTACATTCATTTCTTGCCTTTAAAATAAAATTTCCTCCCCCTCCCCCACCGATTTTCCGATTTACTTAACTGCAGAAAAAACCGAAGATTTTACCCCTTTTTGGTTTAAATTGTTTTTAGAGTTCATAGTTCTTCGTGAAGCAGCAAATTCTTCAAGAAAACTGCACTGTGTGGGGATAACAAAATCTGCCGTTTGCTTCATGTCCACACCCATGAAACTTTTTGGAAGGAGTGCCACCTGAAACCTGTCCAAAAACCAACATGGCGGCCATTTTGTTTTTTAAATGAGAACCATACAATGAACATGTTCAAAATTATATTATTGTTTGAATGTTTGGTGTCAATTGCTAGGATTTAAGGTCCAACGAATAAAAAAAAAATGCTTTAAAAAAAAGGTGCCAGGACTCTACATGACAAGATACCCAAGATGGCTGCCAAAATCGTGGCAAAATTCAAGTGTTTTTCATCATTTTGAAATATACGTATATAGAGTATAGGCAGATTTGAATTCGTGCTCAAAAATGTGAGTTCGTTTGCAATGAATGACTAGAAACTAGCAAACACAAGGTAAAATCCGTAGTGTAGTGTGTTCGTAATTAGGTGCTAAGCTGGGACTGTGCTGTGTTGTATGCTGTAGCACTACATTTTTCTTCAATTCACCGTTAAGTCGCATCTTTAATGTAATGCGGTAGCAGTTCTAATTAGGATAAATGAATGAGTCAGGTTTAGATATCAGGTGGAAAAGTATATTTTTCAACATGGGTAATTAAAACGATTTATTATAATTAGGAGGTATCTACGTTGTAACGATGTGCATTTTGAGTCGATTTACTACATGTTACATCGTTGAAGTACTGAAGTAGCCGTTCTAAGATACATAGATGTATATTTAGGAACAAGGGTAATTAAAAGGATTTATTGCAATTCGGAGCTTAGCTACGGAAGGTTATCTATGCTGTAGCACTGTGCTTTTTGCATCTATTTACCACAAGTTGCATCTTTAAACTACTGCAGTAGCCGTTCTAATTAAAAATGGATGAAATTAGGCTTAGATGAAAGGAGGAGATCTTCTCCAATGCAAGGGTAATCAAAACGATTTGTTGTAAGCAGGGGCTCGATTTGTTGTAAGCAGGAGCTAAGCTACGGCAGTTTATCTATGTTATAGCACTGTGCTATTTGTGTCTATTTATCACCTTACATCTTAAAACTGCTGCAGTAACCATTCTAATTAAGATAAATGGATATAATTAGGCTTAAATGAAAGATGGAGATGTATCTTCCCAACAAGCATGATTAAACTACATCCATTAATCATAATTAAAACTGCCACTGCATCACGTTAAAGATGTAACTTGGAAATGAATGAGCACAGATAAGCACAGAATTGAATGAGCTACAGTACAGATATACACTTGTAGCTTATCTCTTAATTACGATAAATCTTTTTTATTACCTATGTTGGAATATACATTTCGCCACCTTTACATCCATTTATCATTAAGTAGAACTGCCAACGTTTCACTTTAGAGATGTAACATGCGGTTAATTGAAGAGAGCATGGGGCTACATCATAGGTAAACAGTTGTAGCTTATCTCCTATTATGATAAACCGTTCTAATTACCCTTATTCGACTTCTCCATCTTTTATCTAAACCTATTTTTTTGGAGCAGTTTAAAGATAGAACTTGTGGTAAATAATCACAAAAAGTACAACACTACCGTGTAGATAAACTGCCGTAGCTTAGCTCTTAAATACAATAAATAGATTTAATTACCCTAGTTCCAAAATATACTTCTCCAACTTTCATCTAAGCTTTCTTACAGCTATTTGTCTTAATTAGAACGGCTACTGCAGCAGTTTAAAGATGTGACTTGTGGTAAATAGATGCAAAATGGACATCACTACAACGTAGATAAACTGTTGCTTAGCTCCTAATTACAATAAATCATTCCAATTATCCAATACGGAAAATATACATCGCCACCTGAAACCTAAGTCTAAATACATCCATTTATCTTAATTAGACCTGCTATCGCATCACTTTAAAGATGTAACTGACGGTGACTTAAAGAAAAATAGTGCTACAGCATAGAGAAACAGCCACAACTTAGCTCCTTTACGAACACGCTACACTGCACGACGGATTTGACCTGGTGTTTGCCAGTTACTAGTCATTGCAAACGAACTCACGTTCCTGAGGAATAATTCAAATCTGCCTTTACTTAATAAGTTTGTTTTAAAATTATGAAAAACACTTGGATTTTGCCACCATTGTGCCCGCCATTTTGGCTATCTCATGCGGAGTCCTGGCAATTATTTTGAGCGATTTTTTGAATTTGACAGACCTTACAACCTAGCAGTCGACACTAAACTTAAACACATTCGTACGATTTTTTATTTATTTTATTGTGTAGTGGCTATTTAAAAAACAAATGGCCGCCATTTTGGTTTTGGGGCAGGTTTCAGGC
Source organism: Lithobius niger (assembly GCA_023313725.1). Classification (NCBI taxonomy): domain Eukaryota; kingdom Metazoa; phylum Arthropoda; class Chilopoda; order Lithobiomorpha; family Lithobiidae; genus Lithobius; species Lithobius niger. The sequence goes on from JAHWFP010199775.1 coordinate 13,745, forward strand.
GGCACCCCTTCCTAAACGTTTATCATGGGTGTGGACAAGTGATGGTGCTATCCTCACAAAGTGCGTTTTTTGTGTGCTTGCTTACCCATATGCCTATAAAGAGTAAAAGGAGTAGTCTCTGAAGAAGGAAGCTGACCTCTATCACTATTGCAGACCAGTAAATTCGTCAATAGTTAAGTCAAATAACACTGGGTGCTTTTATTCCGGTGGTAGAACGATTAACTTCGAAACGGAAGATTAGAAATAAAAACAGAGCTGCACAAAAAATGATGAATTTAATCTTCTATTGCAATTTTTATGTCACACCAACGATGTTCACAAAATGCCAGCCTTAAACGATGTGGACCCAAATGAAAACATTGGTTGGTTTCCCCCCACCCCCTCCTCTAATTTTTATGAATGCTTTTTGTACCAAATGGAACACGTATGTACCAAGCCGAAAACGAAAAAAAAAAGTGACGTGAAGCATTGCTGGGGTGTGAACAATGGCGGAAACATGGTTTCTACAACTTTCATTGTTGCAGCCGTAGATTTGTGAAGACACTGCTGCAAAAATGAAACCATGGAATTCATGGAATAGTCATGGAATTCTTGTCTAGTCATAGAATTCTTATTTACGTTAAGAAAACCAAGGTTCCAAATCTTTTCTGAAAATATGATATACAGAGAAGTATTAAATTATTTTTTACTTTACTGTAACAAATATTCATTTTATAAATAATTAAAGCTTAGGGAAACCAATCAGTGGCATAACCGGGGTGAGGGGGGGGGGGCGAATGGGGCCATTGTTTCCATCCTCTTAGAACCTGAAATTCAGGGTAAAAATAAATAAATCCGTATTGCAGTTTTTAAAACTTCTGAAAATTTGAAATTTAAGTGTTTTACGAGGCTCCGAGGGACTTGTACCACATCCCACCGCAACCTTTCTGGAATCTTTAGCCAAATTTTTCGCTTTTATTTTGTATTCCAAATTCGCTTGACCCCCTTCCCCCACCCAAGCCCCCCCCCCCCCCACTCCAAAAAAAACCAATTCCAGGGTGAGGCACTGGTTACTACTATCTTGATTCATATTGGTCTCAGTTTCATTTTTCTTCTTCGGCATTCAAAAAGCCGTACAAACGGAGCTGGGGAAAAACCATTCTTGCCAACAATGGCTCGTTATACTAGCGCAACATTGGCTGGTTTACTAACAATGCAAACCGTCGTTGTAGAAATCAGCAATGCGGTAAGACTAAACAGATTTACCGCATTGTTGACGAACGTCATGTCTAACTGATACTAAGCACTTTTTCTATTATTTATTTGGGCACGAGCATTATTTAAACTAAATAAGCATGAATTAAAGGTAAGCATTTTCGAGAAAAATGAAAATGGACCCTAGGAAAAAAAAAGCTTCGAATTTGGGAATTATGAGGGGGGGGGGATTGGAAATGATGACACGGTATTTATTTAGACATTATCAAATTTCAACGTACCAGACTCCTTTTGTAGCTGTATCATTCTGGAAAGCCCATGGTTTGGTTCCATAAATGGCTTCCCCATTTACTTTCAGCCATTCGCCCATCAGACGAAGACGCTCTTCAAACACGGGAGCTATAATCCCATCGCGAGTCGGGCCAACATTCAACAACAAATTGCCACCGCAACTGAAATGAACAAATTTAAAATTCATATTTTATGTCAGACTAGAAAATTAGGCAGAGCGTGTTGTTCAGTCCCTATGGTCCTAATGTGTTTACGCGATTTAACGTAACACTTAGTAATAGACGTCCGTTCTTTGAATCACCAAACTTATTAATCAAGACACTCTAGGTTCATTTGACTATAATTCATAAAGGTAAAATATTTACTTGTCCCCTTGGGCAATGATTACCCCTAGTGGCATCAATAAAGGTATACAGTTACACACTGCCTTCAGCACGGCGTCTTGCAGTACAGGATTAACTTCACCATGAGAATGTCTACAAGAGAAGTAGACATTCAATGCGATTGAATCATGGGTCTCAATTACCCTCACATGAACTTACTTCACCGACTAAGCCTCTAAAACAAACTTTTTCAGGATAAAAATAACCCCATTGTGAAACACAAATCACGGTTACAAGCTCAACAGGCAATACAAATTAAAAAGTTGGAGCTGCCTGCACGTGACCTGCACGCATAATCTCCCTCGGTTCCAAGACAGCACCGTTAACAGTACTGGGTGCCCGCATTTTTACCTTTAGATTAGTAGGATGACGTCTTACCCACCAAGCTATAGTAACTTGATGAAATACTCCCCAAGTTTAAAACGTTTTACAAACAAAAACGTCAAGCGTGCCGTAAAAAAGGGGATTATATGATTGAAGTTTCACTTTGCTTGTTAAAATGTACACGGATAAAACTTGACGAGTTTTAATTGAAATAAGCAAATGCACATTAGTTTTACTCCGAGTGTTGTTGGGCTTTACCAATTAAATTGTTGTTAAAGCATAACAGCACTTAAACGGATACAATTTTCTCAATTGCACATTTGCCAATTATTTCAATTTTTATCCGTGTTCATTTTAACAAACGAAACTTCAATCGTATATTCCTTTTTTTTTTACGGCACACTCGACGTTTTTGCTTGTAATCCGTGTGTCTTTTTTATGGTTATGGTGACGCGCTACAATGTATGTGCTCGACAATTGAATTGATGTGATGTTTGTTGCCTAACCCCCATATTTTCTTCTATTTTTTTACATTGTTGTTTTAATCTGAAATTGCTGTCATGCTCTTTATAAGGGGTTAACATAATTTAATAATAATGTGGGGAGGATGGATGTGAGCAGGATGGATGTGAGCAGAGTAACAGCTCAGGGACAGGCCGAGTGGGAGACGAGTTGGGCTCAGAACATCCAACCCCAAGTGTCTGTAGAATAATTGTGAGCAACCATGAAGAAGAATAAACCAACTGTCAAGGTATCCGAGTGAGTGGACTGAGTTAATGGTAATGAATTGAGTGAATCCGGGCAAGGGGAAAGCGGCTGCTCCAAACAACCAAGCAGCCGAACTCCTCAACGAGGTGCTTCCAACAGCGGGAAGCATCTCAGCGGATGGTTTGGCAAAGCGTGGGTTTGAGGCGAGATGTTGTTAATCAGGCTGTTGCGAAAGAATCCGTGTGTCTTCTTCGTATTGAAAAGACACAGTATGGAACTTTTATTTATGCGGCAGCTGCGTCTGCAGGTTCGGTTGTAATGGCGTGGCACGCATTGCGTCCATAGGACAGGAAGACTGTAACTGGCGCACCTGATGGCACTATTTTAAAATCCGAAGCACTGGCAGACGTTCAATGCACACTTAGCCAGTGTCTATTCCTTGTCTGGTGGTTTCCATGCCTCCAATCGGTTCTAGACAATGCATCTGTACTGCTTGCGACAGTGATTTTCAGGTGTCAGAATTAGAAAGTGTACTTAATAGATGTAAACAGTTTAGCGCTGTTGGCATAGACAGCATCTCGTGTGACCAACTGTGTTCCCTGTCTAGTACTGGTAAAAGTTCTCTTCTGTTATTTTTTCAGAGCATGCTTAATGATGACAAGGTCCCGCCATCATGGTTGTTCACTGCACTTGTTCCTGTCCACAAACGGGGTAGTCAAAAATCTGACATAAGGAACTATCGACCTATTGTGCTACTTTCTTGTGTCAGGAAAATCTATGAGCATGTGCTTGTGCGATGTCTAAGCTGGCATCTAGAGTACTATGAGTGCTTAGTGCCAATGCAGTTTGGCTACAATGAAAACCGTACTGCACAGGATGCAGTATTGTACTTGTTATCCAATGTTCGTGAATCCTGGATTCGTGGCCACAGGGTCATAGCTGTACTGTAAGGATTGAATGGGTGGAAGCCTCGTTGAAAGTGATGGGTGTGAGTCTTCTTCTTGTCAATGCCATTGTTGTACTTCCTGGTGAAAGGGCGTTTGTCACCAGACTCAATAAGTTCTGGCCGACTCAGACTATCAGAAAGCGCGGACTGACTCAGGGTAGTTGCCTTAGCCCAGTGCTATTTCCTGCTGCCATCAATGATGTGCTTCTTGAAAAGAGGAACGAGTGCAACATCGTCTGTTATGCGGATGATTTTGCCCTATGGTTTGTTGGCGAAGATCCTCAATCCATGGCAGGGCATGTACAGATTGCACTTAAGCGAACAGTCTTTTGTCTGGCAAAGCGTGGCCTGTCACAGGCTCCGGCAAAATCTGAACTTTTAATTTTTTCGAGATTTGCGTCTCTGCACCCATTGCAGATTAGAATTGAGGGTGTGACTATAACACCAGCATCTGAGGTCAAGTACCTCGGTGTTTGGCTCGATTGTGGTCTTGAGTGGATCGATCATCTCAGGTACTTACAGATAGGATAGGCGTTCGTCTTAGATTTTGAAAGCTGTAACTCATTACAGGGAGTTGAAGAGGGGGATACTTCTGTCTGCTTATCGCATCTTCATGCAGTCAGTTAGTGGATTATCATCTCCAGTTTCTTGTCTCTGCCCACAGCACATTCCGAGTCTTCTGACGAGTGTGATTGACTCTTTATAGGTGGTGACCGGTTGTCTGGTTTCAACCGCCATTCCGGCTCTGTGGGTTGAGGCAAATAGGCAGCCTTATGAACCGTTGAAGGTGGTGTGTCCCAGGAATCTGAGCAGTCGAGGCATTAAGGACCTTGTAGGTTGCCTGTTATTACACTATGCAACTCTTGCTGTCAAACGCCGGGACAGTCTAAGAGTTGCTGGAAAGGGGATGTCACTTTTTGTTCACTCTCATGGTGATTTGGTGCGCAATGTTGCTCGAGTTTGCCCACCTAGTCCTTGGCAGTGGTGCCCAGTCGTTCTTGAAGCTTTCCGTCCAGGTACAGAGTCAGCATGCGTGATTTTTTGTGACGCCTCCTTTAATGTCAGTGAGGGTGTTGGGGGCATCGGGGTCCATATTCCGGGTCTGAAACTTGATGTAAGTCGCAAACTCGATTCGGTAGCCTCCAGTCATATCTGCGAGCTTGCGAACATTTCCGTGGCGCTTGATGTTGCCACGGATCTTGGCTTGCCTGAGTTCACCATTCATACTGGCTCTTGATCGAGTCTGCATGCAATTCGTCGTTCAGTTGAGAACCTTGAAGTAAGTGACCTGGTTATCTATACAATCCACTGGAAGTTGTGGAGGGCATTGCAAGCTGTTCACCCCTCATTGGTGTGCGTGCGTGGTAACAGTGGGGTAGCAGGCAATGAACATGCAGATTGTGTAGCAAAGGATGCAGTGGTTGCTTGCGACAACAAGATTACTCTGGTGCAGACGGTGAAGACCTGCAATAAGATCCTACACAGCAGCACCGTGCGGACCTGGCAGTCTGAATGGACTGGCCGTGGCCTGCATAGCATTCAGTCAGAATGTGTTTACAGATAATTACTGGATGATCCCCCAGACTAGGTAGCTCGCTTGCTGTCCAGGTTGAGGAGTGGTCACGCTCAGCTGCAACATCACAAGTGTGGCTTAGGTTGGAGTGGCTCCGCGGATGTCAGCGGTGTGGTGAGGAAGACTCAGTCGCCCTTTTTTTATTCCACTGCCCAGCAGTAGCGTCGAACAGGAAGAAACTGAAACTGTGGACTGGTGGAGGTACATCCTCCTTGGTCCTGTAAAACCAACCGAAAAAGTGAAATGCTTGCGCGCAATACCCAACTACTGCACATCTGCTAATGTGTTTCCCTTGTCATGATGATGCAAGACGGTTAAGACTGTACACAGTGAGAAGTTGAGCACGGCGGTGAGTTGTGCTAAGTGGACAAATGGTAGAGTGGATACAGCATGCACCATACAGAACCAGTGGACGGTGGTACACAGTAGAGTATGAACACAAGGTGTCGTCTTAATATTTTTAGTTCAGCACATTACAATACAGTACACAGTGGTGCAAGCTGTTTGCAAGATCGTTGGTACACGGTGGAAGTAATGTAATTTGGTGTTTGGTGGTGTTTGTGTGTCTGCATGCTTAAAACGGGTTGTAAAATATTCCCTAGAATGGGACATGGCCTCGGGCTGAGGTCCCAATAAAATTTATTCAGCTGCCTCTGCCATCTTTTGCTATTTTGCCCAGGACACAACAAGAGCCGTGCGATATGAGATCCTTGGATTCGTAAAGGCCTGTCTCTTAACGAACTTCTGGCCACTGTTAAAACGAAAGATATGGTGAAAGGTCTATGGGTGATAGCGAACTACTGTAAATCTTTCTGTGAGTCTTTGCATCCCCTGTTTTAGCACTGATTTCATTGTAACAAAGTTCTAGTTGGACAGTGTAAGCAGGTAGTATAATGTATCAGACGGATGATGATTATGGTTGATCATGAATCCTTTTTGGACGAGGATGTAGTCGTCGTGTTTTTTTTTTTTTGTATGTAGTTATGTTTGAGGTGCATGGCTTCGGGCCAAAATCTCATAATAAGTATTTATCCGCCGCCTCCTGCCCAGTTTTTGAAGATTCTCGTGTGCAAACAAACTAATAAGTACTGAGCACTAAGCACTGATAATATGTCTGCTAAGCCATATATTATCTGCAACAATTTAGGCGTACCAGAAACATCCAACCGTGCGCAATAAAACATCAATCAATCAATCAACTGTGCAGTGTCACCAATTCCGACGCACGAGCTCTCTCAATTCTCAAATTCCTTATTACTGGAACTTGGAGGTCCGAAGCCATACATCCCATTTAACCTACCGCTAACTTTACCTATACCTTAAATGTAACAAGTGAACAATAACTCATAAACAGCCGTGATCAGCCGCTCTCTCTTTCCTGCCGTGCAACGATGCTTGAGTGCTTGGAAAGTATAGGATATCGCCCGCTTTCCCAATTCAATTCAATTCAATTCAATTCTTTAATCCAGAGCCATGACTAAATTCGTATGCTCTTGACTACAATAAAACGATAAGAACAAACTAAACTTAACACCAAACAAACTAGATGCCATTACCAGACAATACCGGAACATGCAGCCAAACAACCATATGATAACCATATGACAACCACGTCTATGTCATAGTCTAACCTTAGCACGGACACAATATTCCACTACTGCCTGCAGCCTCTCCCTGGTAGCAGTTCCAGATGCACTCATCAGCAGCAACTGTATAGTCGGATGGGAAACAGACCATCTTTATCTATCTGTTTCCAGTGCTGGGATCTAACAATGCCGCACCCGAGCCATTGTTGGATTCGAGCTTGAGGGAAGCGGGCGATATCCTTCTTCTCACCCGTTTTGAAGCTATCAGTCTGACGTACATTGTTGAGCGCAAGTGAGCGCGAGTGGAATACATTGTCGCGTTTAGCCATAAGAAAGTTTGGGTAAAATATGCGTTAAGACGCAATACTATACACGCAACGAAAAGAGCAACGTTTAATTTTGAAAGTGGTTGCAATGTTGTAATTAATATGAATTTTGAACGATTTTTTTGACGTTTTAGGTGATGTTATTTTAAAAAATGATTATATTCGGCTACTTTATTCCTTTTTGTCATTTAATTGAAACCAACGTTTACGGTTGCAATGTTGTGAGTAACATGAATTGTTGAACGTTTTTTTTTTATCTGTTCTCTTATTTGTTTCAGTAAATGTATTACATTTGTTTGTGCTAAATGAAAAGTGACAGTAAACAAAAGGGGGCTGCGATCCACGTGGAGTGCAGGAAGTACAGGTTATTACCCGCTTTCCGAGTACTGAGATTAACAATGACGAGGCCCAGGGGCCGAGCCATTGTTGAGCTCAGTACGAGGAAAGCGGGTAATAACCTATTTATCACCCAGTCACGTAACAATTGAAAAACGCATTCACTGTTATTGTTATTGCAACATCGTCCTTGTTCGCTGAAGGAGAAAATCGGCATTAGGATTCGTTTTTTGTGCAAACATTGTTGCACGCACAGTCGCATTGTC